>NW_017547198.1:612816-625645 GCF_001854935.1 Bemisia tabaci
CCCTCTATCCCCTGGCAGCGCCACTACCCCTTCGGCCGAGGGAGCTTTGTTCGAGGTGAAAAATACAGGGCTCTAATTACCGACTTGACGGATGCGAAGGGCCTTAATTAACGCGCGTGCCGGGCCCCGTGAAGGAAGTGGAAGTCGGAGCGGTGTGTTTCGAAACCGCATTTTGAAAATTATTCACGGGTCGGTGAGCCAAGGCGGAGGTGCTGTGTGCTCGAGGTAGTGTGCGGTGTGAATAAGTCGGAGTGAATACGATTAAGTGCTGAGGAAGAACGTGTATGGGCCTTGTCGAACTTCCTTCCGTAAAATATGAATTTTGGGGGGAATTTTTTCGGTTATGCAGAGTACTTTTTGTACCTAGCATCTGCAAGACGATCCAACAGTCCTGCACCAACACCACCTTGCCAAGGAAAAACGGTGTATGAGCCTTCAGGCGTTGCCAAATGAACGTATTTCTGCCAAACGGAACTATGCGCACTATGAAGTGAGCCCTGTTGTCTCAATACGCATAGTTCTGTTTGGCAGAGATATGTCCATATGTCCTTCATCGAATCAAAATTTTTCGGGGCAATTTGTGAAAATTGCTTTTCCAGTTTTTCAGAGGATTTTCTCCGAGATTTGATTCAAAAAGTCTGAAAATTTCAAAGAAAATGATTCCCGATTTTCTTCAAAAATGAATATTTTCTGAGAGGAAATTTTGCAACATTCAAATGCACATACGGCGTTTTTTCTTACCATGACAGAACAGCGCTAGGCATTACCCCTGTAACTTTCGAAAAGTTTGCGATGAAGACTTGA
Source organism: Bemisia tabaci (assembly GCF_001854935.1). Taxonomy (NCBI): domain Eukaryota; kingdom Metazoa; phylum Arthropoda; class Insecta; order Hemiptera; family Aleyrodidae; genus Bemisia; species Bemisia tabaci. Next base: position 613,621 of record NW_017547198.1, read on the forward strand.
ATTTTATTAGCGCTTCGAGGTCAACTTTAGGGAACTCCCATAATTTCATGGGACCACTCTGGAAAGGGACCCTAAGCGGGGTCTTTAAGGTTACAGAGGTGGGTGGGACTTTTCGATCACCCTGTGCATCTCGCACGGGGAATGGAATCTGGTTTATATGAAGTGTAGAGTTCAGGAAGCGCTTTTTGGTTCAGGACAATGAACCCTCAATTGGACTACATTTTGCAATTTGGAAGTAAAAATTTTAGCCTGGTTTAAAAACGACATTAGTGCTATTTGTTTACCTATGCACATAAGTGTTTTTCCAGAAGAACCAGAATTTATATTTCCAAATTGCAAAATGCAGTCCAATTGAGGGAACCGATACCTCGAGAAATTTTCAACCATTCATTAATATTCCGTACTTTCAGTGTTTCCGGACTAACATTGAAAAGTCCGCACTTTTCCCACGCTTCCGGACCAACATTGAAAAGTCCGCACTTTTCCCGAGCTTTCCGGGCCTGTAGACACTGCGGAAACTCGTTTACCTCGGAAAAGTTTCACGGCCGACGGTGACTTCATTCCGATCGAGTTTATCGGTCTCGAAATTATTTCAGACACGCATCAAATCCCTGATGAGGCCGCAACGCGACAGCTGTAAATCCGAACGGAGGGATCAAGGGCCGGGGGGGAGGGGGGGGGAGAATAAATAAAAGCAGCTCTCCATCGCTCGGCCGCGAAACCAGAGGAGCAAATCGCGGAGGTAAACAGCGGCCCGCGGATCACCCTAAACCTCGCCGGAGTCAACCTTTTTCAACCTCCGGCGCAACTTTAATTGAAAACGCCACAGAGAGCGAGAGCACCTTTTTCTGCGGGACTTTAAGGGCTCATTCCGCGCGCCGACGGCTGGCGTCACCCGAGACGCCGGACCGATCCCGCCGACGACGCCAGATGGACTACATTTTGCAATTGGGAACTATAAATTCTAGCCCGGTTTAAAAACAACGTATGTGCCATTAGTTTCCCTATGCACGTAAGTCTTTTTCCAGAAGAGCCAGAATATATAGTTCCAAATTGGAAAATACAGTCCAGATTTCGGTCGGAACGCATGGTTGAGTTGGATTGGAACGTTGGTTCGGCAAATGGAGTTGCTGCATGTGTGAGGAATTTGCGATTTGACTATTGATTCGTATGTAAAAGTTCGCGAGAAACACGATGGTCCCACTGATTTCCTCTGAAATCAACTCACAAGCTCAAAAAAAGCTCTCAAGTTGAGGCCAAAATGGAGGGGATATCCCACGCTACCCTGAGAATCCACCTCTACATCAAGACAAACTCTCTTTGCAAAGATAGGAAGCAAATACAATAGCAGGGTTGCCGTGTTCTCAGTTTTGGGGTCCCCAAATAAAGTGGCAGTTTTGTCAATGCTTTTGCTCCCTATCTTTGCATGGAGAGTTTGTCTTGATGTAGAGGTGGACTCTCAGGATAGCGTGGGATATCCCCTCCATTTTGGCCTCAACTTGAGAGCTTTTTTTGAGCTTGGGAGTTGATTTCAGAGTAAAGCAGTGGGACCATCGTGTTTCTCGCGAACCTCTACATAAGAATCAAATCGCAAATTCCTCATACATGCAACATATCCATTGAATTCTGAGATTCCAATGGAAAACTCTTCAGTGTCCAAGAAGTGAGTTGAAAAAGGTTTGAAGATTAATGCGAAAAACTTCGAGTGATTATCATTTCTACTGAAAATATGACCGAAAAATGTGTTGTCTGTTACGACGACAAAACTATTCCAATTATCGTGAAACCATCCGTATATGTTTTTGTGCTGATTTTGGGGTCAACTAAAAAATGCTGATTAAAGGCGATAAAATCCAGTCGAACATTTGTCCAGTGCTTTTCAAGAGCGAAGATTGGAGGAAGTATGCGAGTATCAACAACCGATCCGGCACCAATGAAGAGCGTTTAGACGGCGTTTTTATGGATTTAATTAATCTGGCTCAACTAATTACCCCCGCCCCCGATTCCCGAACTTGCCAAATGTGAGAGTGAATCCCATCACACCGATACCGCGTGGAGCGAGGGATGCGGGGTATTTCGTAACAGCCGCCTAGCATGTCTCACGGAGCCCTGGCGATTGATTTTTTCAAGGACAAGCGCGAGTAAAACGCGGAAACGCGGGGCGAATAAAATAAGTATCCGCCCAATCTGTTGTGCTAAGGAAGAACGCCGTATCTCTAACGCATTGCCAAATTTCATTTGATAAAAACAGTGCTCCTAATTCCCGGAGTTAGCGCCGAATTCCGGAACTGATGAGATTTTCCTGAACGAAGGTTCGTAACAATAGTATTAGTAAATCGCTCTGGATAATTGAAATTCATAGGTTGGCTGCATTTCTGGGCCCTAATTTTATTCGCATCGGTGAAGGCCTGATGGATTTTCGGAGTTTCACATCTGTACGTACTCTCGCTATCCAGGTACCCGAGGAAAAATATTTATGGCCGTTGTGAAAATCGATAATTTTACCGGGGTAAATTTCGCAACCTTCGAATCCTCTTGCGGCGTTTTTCGAGGAATGGCACCAGAGCCAGAGCCATAAAACGGAGTACTCGACGGAGATCCCTGCGAAGGCTGCCGGTGAAATTAGGGACGCGAAGGGCTCTCCCTCATTACCCGACGGGAGTCGCGGGACGAGGGGCAAGGGACGCAGTTCATAAACTTCACTTAAAAAGGTAACAAAAAGGTTTCGGAACGATCGAAATGATCGCGCCTCCGCCGCCGGGTATAAATTCAAGGCGTAACAAGGCCGTAAAAACGTCGATAAAGGTTCCAATACGATTCTTAAATAAAATCCTATGGGGTACTTCTAGGTGGCGGAAGTGCAAGAGGGTGGAGAGGCGGGCCGTGGCGTGGGTGGGGTGGAAAATGGGGGAAAGCGTAGATTCGCGAGTTTTCCGCGAGTGGATGAAATGCGTCTACACCACCCGGAATTTGCACGCGAGATGATGTGGGGACAGGGTGTCTATAAGGCCGGAATTTCTGAAAAGTCCGGAAATAGTACTGATTTTTTCAGGGCGGTCCGGAAGTACTGAAAAAGTGCGGCAATTCCGCAAAAAGGTCCGGTATTTTTTAATTTTTTATCAATTTTGTCACGATTTCAAATTTTGGAAATTTTTCTAATTTCGTCAAATGGAGGTACTGAAAAAGTACGGAATTTTTCTGTTGGAGGAGGTACTGAATTTCTCGAGAATGTGCTGAAGAAGTACTGTAAAAGTTTTTTTTGACTAGCCTGTTTCAGTAGACACCCTGGGGGAAAAGTTCGACATATTTTTTTGCGAATTTCCAAGGGATCCTCTAAATGAGTCTCCTCAAGAAAACGAATTACCAATTGCCAATCGTGGAAGATTTTAAAGTTGAATTTTTTTGTTCTGAGATTATACTTGCGCAATTTTGGTTGAAAATATTTTCGATTTCTACAAGAATTCATGTAGTTACGTTCTTTCGTGAGGAAAACGACGACTTGTGACGGAAGCTCGAAAACTCCATGAGAAAATTCCAGAGTGACCTCACGTTCGATGAACGACCATCGAAAGCTACACGGTCTCCGACACTCCCTTCCCGAAGCTCATAATTTCATCCCCCGAATCGGGTGCAAGGGCTGCGGGGGTGAAGAATGCGACGGTGGCTCGCCGCGTCCCTTGCCGTCTGCTCGGAGCCATTCCAACAGATCATCTCCTCCCGAAGCCCCGAAATGCTCTTTCAATAATCCCTCCGACCAATCACTCCTCGTCGAATCGGGGTCCTTCGCGACGTCCTCCGCAGAATCTAATCCGCTCCTCGATTATTGTATCGTCATCGTTTTCACTGATTTCGTCGTTTCCCGAACGAAGGAACCTAACTCCAATTCAAGGTTGCAACATCGATTCAAACGATGCACTGGAAAAAAAACACATTGGATCTATAGTCCAGACTCTTGAAAACATCGACAAGAAAAAATACTCTTGATTCAATCGGATTTTTTCTTGATTCAAAACGAAATCCGCTTAAATTAAGAGGCTTGGTTCTTGATTTTAGCTAGATTCTGATTGAATCATGAATTCTTTTTCTTGTCAATGTTTTTAAGAGTCTGGACTCTAGATCCAATGTGTTTTTTTTCCAGTGCATCGACAAGAAAAAATACTCTTGATTCAACCGGTTTTTCGCTTAAATCAAGAGCCAAGCCTCTTGATTTAAACGGATTTCCTTTTGATTTAAGTAAAATTCTGATTAAATCAAGAGTATGTTTTCTTGTCAATGTTTTCAAGAGTCTGGACTCTAGATCCAATGTGTTTTTTTTTCCAGCGTGGGTCAGTTGCGCTGGTCATAGAATCGTGTTTTGATGATTGATTCTTATGGATTAGCTAAAAATAGTGACTTGATTTCTTCCACCTTGGTTTCATGCGAGTTTCACGGTGAGTAACCTATGCATCGATGAAAACAAGGTGGAAGAAACCAAGGGTCTCTCGACCTCGGTGGATGACGTCAGAAACCCGACTTTTCAAAGGGCAATATCTCGATTAATATTGAACGTAGAAAGTTGCTGTTTGGATCGATCTGATTATTCTCAGCTAATAGGCAAGAATCAGGCATCAAAACAAAATTTTGAAACCAGTGCAATAGACTCATTTTTCTGAAAAAATTTTGTGATTTTCGCATGAGCTCAGACGAAAAATCAGAAAAATTTTGCAGCTATAAAGTCCCAAGATTATACTGGTAAATATTTAATTTGCAGGAGGTAAATTTGGCAACTTCGAAATTTTGCTACGTTTTGTCGTGAGAAGAACGATTTCTCCGCTGAGGCTGATATCCTCTTAAATCTTTGGAGCTAAGTTTCAAGAATGACCTACATAACATACCTGAAAAACTACTAGACAAAAATGAAATTAGTCAGAAATGAAGTCAGAGACAGTTTATTCGAGGGACCCAGAACTGCCATCTTCTAGCAGATTTCTGTTTGCCAAAACTTTTAGTTCTCATGCGCAAAAATTGATCGGAATATCCCACAGTGCAGGGATACATCCGGCACCGTGTACAGAACAACCGAGCAATTTTTGGTTTCTGCTGACCGTTTCCGATTTTGAAGTGAGCCATCAAGTCTTACGATCGTCTGCGCGAACCGTTGATTGCCGTTGTAAAATTCAATAAGATCCGAAGAAGAGAGGACAGCGCTGTAAATCTGAACGGTGAGTGTCGCAGGCTATCCACTAATCACGCGATAACTTTGTGCCTTCAAAAAGGCATTACACCTCCCGTGATGCATGCTTCCGTCCTCCTATCCCAACGCCTTTCAGGATTTCCCCACCACTCCTGGAGCTCAACCCGAACGGTTCGATGTGAGCGTAACTTTTGCCCGTATACGAGCGTCATAAATTTTTATGAAACTGTATCGTAATTGTAAAGGTTTTCAACCTTCATGTCTGTAAATTTATCTCTGTTTTATCATCGCCAGGGTTTTCTTTTAGTCCCTTTCAGCGCCCCCTTTTTTTACTCTGAAGGGTTTTATTCTCCATGGCGCCCTTTTTTAATGCTTTTCGCTCTTTTTTATTATTTTATTTATTTTCAAAATAGAAAAAAATGACTCATTCTTGAGGATTCTACCTCTCCTTCAACCTCTTCTTCTCTTTCTTCTTCTTCTTTTTTCTTTTTCCTCTACTCTTTTTCTACTTCTTTTTTCATCCTCTGAGATACAATGCGTCTCCTTCTTGCACATATTGCTACCCTGTTAACATCTTGATTTGGACGTGCTTATGCTAAAAATTACTATTTTGCACACAGACCTTATGCACATAGTACCTTTTAGCACAGATACCAGTGGTGAGGCGTTAATGATCGATTATTGATATTTCCCAATTGGAAGCCGTGGTAAAAAATCAATTATCAAAGTGTTCGTTGTGAACACCCTATTTATCGATCATTTTCCAGAAGTTTAAATGATAGATAAATCGGTTTATCGCAAATTGCGTCACGCCACCGACAGATACGTCATTCTTCCTCATCCTAGTGTCCAAAAGACTGGGTTTATCAGACTGTGGCTAGGATTCCGTCTTAAAATTTAAATGAAGATGGAATCTTTCATAAGTTCAGGGGAGCGGACTGAATATGTGGTTATGCATTTACAGTGTTAGAAGAGATCAACATAAGAATCAACAGTCAAATCGCAAATTCCTCACACATGCAACATCTCCATTTTGAGGGAAAATATGCATAACTTTCCTAAAAAATACGTGTTCCATCCGAGGAAATTTGGCAACTCTTGAATGTTGATACGGCGTTTTTCCCTAGCACGGTAGTGCAGAACGCTCGGGTCATCGGTCATCTACCGCACTTGTGGACTTCGAAACTTATAATTAAAGCCTCGATCCGAACTCAACGAGATATTCAACGAGGATCCACCAAGTTCCCAACAAAAACAAATTCTCTAATCATCGTTATTTTCATTCCCTTGGTTGGTTACTCGAGGGCACTCGGCAGGGAGCGAGGGACACAGGGCTCTAGTTTTTATTTCCCCACCGGGGTTTCTTTTTTCCATTTTTATAACCAGCTGCTTTGTAGCGAAATACGGAATTAATAAAGCCGGCGCGCATCCGCTTATGAAATAGATTTGTTATGCAGGTCAAAGTTTTTGTTCCGTCAAGTTGGGAGTTAACGGATAGCGCACTCCACTTTGGAACTTTTTTTTCGTGGACTGAGACCGGGCGATGAAAAAGTTGATAAAAATGACTTCTCCGAGGGAATGCTCATTAGTGTTTCAGTTTGAACGGACTTCATCAGTTACACGCTTATCTGAGAGCGATTTACAGCCAATTCAAATTCACACGGAAAAATTAACGAGAAATAATACTGTGTTAAGCAAGAACGCCGTAAATCCATCAAGATTTCCACCGTGCAACGCAAAAACGCACCAAACGCCACTTTACATTTTTTGGAAACAATGTATCATAGCAGAAAAACTTGTGAACCTTGAGACAAGGTTTTTACAGAATTATTTTGCAAATACTATCACAACTGAACCTAAAAATTTGAGGCGCATGGGTACAACGGTTTATATTTTATGAAGTGTTAAGTTCCAAAAAACGAGGGAAAATCTTGATGGATTTACGGCGTCCTTGCTTATCGTGACAGATTTTCCCTCGTTTTTTGGAACTTAACACCTTATGGAATACAAACTGTTTTACCAATGCACCTCAAATTCTCAGATTAAGTTCTTGATAGTATTTGCGAAAGAATTCTGTAAAAACATTGTCCTAAGGTACACAAGTTTCCCTTCTATGATACATTGTTTCCAAAAAATGTAAAATGACGTTTACGGCGTTTTTGCGTCGCACGGCAGAATAACTGTTAAAGGCGAGTCCTCGCCCGAGGTCTTCATAACAATTAGTGAAGAGACAAAAATATAATATGAATGGCAAAAGAATTTAGACTTGGGTAAATCTGGTAAATAGAACTCTTCGCCGTTAGAATGATACACAATAATTTAACGAAACAAATTACAAGAAAATAGGAAACCAAGGCTGGAAATTAAGAAACAGAACAACTGGGACGTTTCAGGGTGGTTTCGACTTCCTCTTTAACGAAAAAACGAAAATATAAAAACAATATTATTCCTTGATTAGCCTTAATTGATTGTTGATAGGCACCATTGATTTATTGATACCCTGAAAAAAAAAATTCTTGAGATATTATTTTGACTCGAAGCGTCGTTTTTTGTCGACAAAATTTGGTATTTTTAAAGTCAAATCAGTGAGGATTTAACATCAATTCAGTTTATTTTTTAGTTAAAGAAACGTCGTTCTGCTATCGATTTTTTTAACTTAAGCTTAACAATAAAAAAGGACGATTTTTTACTTTAAATAACTGATATTTTGAATGTGACTTCTGTTTCCTATATTGTAAGTGAGGGTCTGAGGTTTCTTTTATTTTTATACCTACTTTTATAAATTTGTTTCCTGGCCGAGGAGGGGATTGAAACCGGCATTTGGCTTGATTTTAGCCCTGGTTTCCAATTTTCTTGTGTTTTGCCTCTTTAATGTACTTATAATCAGTCAAACGTGGCAATATCGAGTCAAAGTGCGTCGGAAAAATCCGCAAACGCAGCGGCGACGAGGAGGAAGTTTTCGCGTCCGTCTGGTCCGGGGAAAGCGTTTTCTGGATACTACGAAAGGGGGCGCAGCTAGGGCAGAACAGATTTATGAAGTGATGTAAGTACTCGAGGCCATGAGAGACTCTTGCGCTTTGAGCTCGCGGGAGGGAAAAATCTCGAGTCGGAGGGAAAAAAAAGTTTGCGCATTTAAGATATGTACTTAGAATTTGTTTCTGCGAAAAAGGAAAAGTAACTGTAGACAAAAGCTTTTCGAAGCTCTTATTCCGTCGTCGCTGGATCTTCGCGGTAAATCACCTGATGCCACAGTTGCCGCATCGTTCACCAATTAACGCAGATTTGGTGATAATCCGGTCTTGGATCAGTGGACACTGAACTGCTGCTTCCTACGTATGCGGCCGAATATAGTCCGGTACAGGCGAATTTAATTTCTATACATCCTGTTGGTTACTTAGTAATACTTAGTTAACACACTACGACGATCAGCAACTAGGCTATTTACGCCGGAGACTAGGAACTTATCTTAAATTTTGAATTTACTCCCTGGTAAAAATTGGCGATAAGAGCTGCGTTTCATAATACCATAGGAATTCTCATAGCCGGCTAAAGAAGGCTACAGAAATTCATATAATTGGCTGTAGAATGCGGAGAAAATCATACGGTCGGGCTATACGAAGCTATAAAAAATTATGCAGCCGGGCTATACCTAGTTCCTTTCGCCGGGCTTTACACTTTATCGCCTGGCTGTTGCTTTTTCGCCATCGATTATAAAAGACTATAAGAAATTGTGTAGAAATTCGTGTGCTTTGGAAATCATTAAGTTTGATACGGAACCACCTCAATATTTACAAAACACACGTTATATTTTCCTTTAATACATATTCTTTTTTTTTCATCAATTAAAATGAGAATAATCCATACAGGATGTGCAAACATTTCAGAATCAGGAGTTGAATAACGCTGACTCCGCCAGATTAAATATTAGAGCCTAACACAAAGCGGAGCGGCGACGCACTGGCGCCTACAAACCTAACAGGGATACTTCACGCAATGCGCAACGCGTGAAGTATCCCCGTTAGGTTTGTAGGCGCCAATGCGCGTTTCGCGCCGGCTGCCCGCCTGCCGTGCCGCAGCGTGCCACGGCGCTTGAAGCAACTATTTCACACCAGAGGCATTGCACAGTATCATACAAAACTGAAGGCGCTCTAATATATTAGGAATGGCAGGCATCCATCAAAAGTACGGAGCTTTCCTCGCAAAATAAATCAAGATACTACGGCCCAAAAAGAGAGCAGTAGTCCCAAAACTCATTAAGTCCTAGCATCCGTAATTAGTAACGTTTAGCGTACACTTTATCGCCTGGCTGTTGCTAAATCGCCGTCGGCTATAAAAGGCTATAAGAAATTGTGTAACCGGCTATAGAAGATATTGGAAATCTTACAGCCGACTGTAGGTCTATGGTATTTTGGAACACAGATTCTACTGCAAATTTTTACCAGGGCTGGCTTTAAGAGCTTTAAAATTTCGGTAATAACTTTTGGATCTTCAGAGCTTAAAGAATGGATGTTTGGAGGGAGATATTTTTGAATTTCGATACGTGTAGAATAGATTTTTGGGCAAGATAGCAAAATATGGTAGATTGTAGGGGGGTTGTCCTGTTATTCTCGTCTTAATTGGACCCCTTAATCCGGTTGAGAATTACTATTAGTTCTTAATTGCAAAACGTAGTCCAACTTTGGAGCCATTTTATCTCAAGAAGCAACACTTTTTTTCGCTTAAGCGGAAGTTTACAACTGACACAACAAATGGACGTATTTCTATCAAACGGAACTATGTGCATTATGATGTGACCCCTGTTATGCACATATTCTTATGGGTCTCAGGGCCCATGTCTTACTGCACTTAGTTCCGTTTGGCGGAAATACGTCCACACGTTTGCCTTTTGTTTTCCCAGTCAAAAAAAATGTCGAGTCCAGATCAATCAGAAGGCCTCAATGTTACGCCATCGACAAACGAAAGGTTTTTACACGTAGCCCACTCCTGATGTTAAAAATCCGAATCAGATTCCTTAAAACGGCAACCAAGCATCCTGCTTGTTACGTTGTATGCCTCGCTGTGGAAGGGCAGGTGGGGGAATTTTTATGGCGTCCAGTGCAATGGGCTGGACCGTTTCCCTGGGACGTGGATTAGAGTTGCGTTAGTCTTTCGACTACTGTCCGATGTCTGAGTATCGCTGTTTGATCATCGTATCCTACTTGCCGAAGCCAACTTAGTTTGCCCAAGCTTTCGTTTTCCTTGCTGTGAAGAGAAAACATGTATTGCCGCCACATCTTTATTCTCTAGTCTACGTAAACCATAACGTCTACAACCGATTGAATTCAGCATGAACTCAACGAGATTAACAAGAAGTTAAAAATGGGAGCTGCTCGTATTCGCATTATTTGGGCTACATTTTGCAATAAGGGACTGCTATCTCTGACTCATTTTAGAAACAGCACAAGTGCAATTAGGATTCTGCAGATTGCTGCATCTATGAATAAACCGGAAATATAGTGGGTAGTTCCTATTTGCGAGGTGTAGTCCATTTGGCGTACCATTTCCATTTGCTAGTGTGAAGCAATAACACATGGCGACAAGAATTTGGAAAAATTGGATGTTACCGGAAGCCCCGTGGAATTTGTTTTGGATACCAGCAATTTCTTTTCCTTGCGATCCGAGATCATGACTTTTTGTTCCTTCGTTATTCCTCATATCAGTGTTGGACTACGTTTTGCAATTAATTATCAACTATGATTTAGCTCAGTTTAGAGACAACGTATGCGCCATTAGTCCCCATATGCACGTATACGCCAGCTCCTAATATTAAAATAGAGTTCAGTCAGTATATTGGTGAGAAGCGGGGTTGGGGCAAATTGGCCCGTTTATCCTCGTTACTTTTTTTAATTCGGTAGTCCGCATCAATTCAGCAGAAAAAAATTGGACAAAAGGATGAAAAATCTATATTTTCTACTGAATGCCATGTGAGTGTATATCCTAGGTTTTCACTTGAGAATTTTCCTCTGGATACACGGAGAAAAAAAACTCGTGCGTGGGACCCGAAGTTTAGGTCATATGGATCTCTGAAGTTTTCAGATTGAGCATTTGAACACTTTAGGTCTAGCTGCCGAGGTTCGGATCACACATCTGAAACTTCAGTTCTTACATCTGAAGTACTTCGGTTCTCACATCCGAAGTACTTTGGTTCTCACATCCGAAGTACTTCGGTTCTCACATCTGAAGTACTTCAGATGTAAGAACTGAAGTTTCAGATGTATGATCCAAACTTCGGCAGCTAGACCTAAAGTGTTCAGATGCTCAATCTGAAAACTTCAGAGATCCATATGACCTAAACTTCGGGTCCCACGCACGAGTTTTTTTTCTCCGTGTACTATGAAAATAATGTAAACATGAGAAAAGAATTAGAAACTCCAGATACCATGAACTAAAGGCCCCTCTCTCCAGAACGCTCCTAAATATTCTAATTTGAAATTTACAGCGTAGACCATCCCTTTCACCTACAGTCTTGCACGTTGAAAGTAGAGGCGCATCGCCCCAAGGCCGTTCTAAATCCAGGGGACCGAACGGGGTTAATTGAAAGTAGCGGGGACCGAAACAAGATGAAAAACGCTCGCGACGACAACCCCGGTAAGAACCGCCTAACCGCACCCGAAAGCCTGGAGTAGATACGCGGTTATTGCAGGGCAATCGCGCGGGCTAAGTTCCCAGGTTATCCAATTAGGCGACCGCCGAGGAACAAAGAAATTACGGCGACTCGAAAATGAAATCGTAATTTTGCAACATGAAAGGAATATCATCGTTAAAAATGTTGCCGCTGCGGCTGGGGACTGGCGGGAGGGGGCGGGGAGGGGG
>NW_017547198.1:625666-665612 GCF_001854935.1 Bemisia tabaci
GTGGCCAGGGGGAGGGAACTTTTAATGAGGGGAAATGTGGAATTTAATTTTGTCGGTCGTGCAGTCTGATTTTGAGTCGGGCTCCCGTTCGGTTTTGCAAAATGGCGTTGTCGGATTTATAGCGAATTCGCCAATTTTGAATAGGTTGATAGCGACTGGAAATGAGAAGCTTGGAGGGCATAGCGCATAAGAGCAGGTTTTTTTTTTAAAAAAAAAATTGAGATATTACTGATTTAAACTGGAGCTAGTCTCTAAATATATATTCTGCGAAAAATTCATCACTCAAATCGAAATTCCAAGCTTCAAAAAGTGAGTCTGAGCTCTCCTCTCTTTCCGCGAAAAAGCTCCATGTAATTCTGAAACTTTAAACGCGTATTTTTCGAAATAACAAAAGCTTCATTAATGCACTTTTTATCCACACCATGCGAATATTTTAATGCAAATATGTGTTTTCTCGACAAGATGAATTTCCTCGACTTGGGAGACGGAATTTTTCCTCGTTAAAGGTCTATATTGTGCAGAGTGCATCATGATTTGGTCACTTTCGATCTCTTTTCAGGTCTAATACCAGCCTTTCATATGGGTCTGAATTTGAAGGCAGATTTTGGCGAAAAATGTGAATTTTGTAGCATTTTACAGCGATAACCGCAAAACTTCAATTTTTCGTCAAAATCAGCCTTCAAATCCATGTTAAGGCCAGTATTAGACCTGTAGAGAGACAAAAAATGACCGACTCATGATGCATTTCGTGAAATTTAGACCTTGAATGCGCTAAGAATCGTAGAGTTGAGGAAATTCAGGGTGGGCCCAAAAAAAGTCTCCATCGATACCCTATCTTATCTTAAAGCACTTAGTCCTTAAGATGCTTTAATTTCATGATCATTTCAGTGGTCAATGTGGATAGCGATAGCTTGCAAAAATGAGCATTTTCATACTCTAAACGGCAACACTCCGTGAACCTCGACAAAGATGGCTTGTTTCGATTAAAACAGAGCTTTCATGCCTTTTCACAACTCCTGCCTCTGCCAAATCGGTTCTGTGCAAACATCGGCCGGCTCTTCCCCTCCACCTCCCCAGCCACAAGCTCCTAACCTCGCTTCCTTCTTCGACCATTTCCAGCAACCACTCAGTCTGTGTTATTTTCGTAAATTCTTCCGGCCCATGTTATTTTATCCCCTTCTTTCATTGCCTTGCTCGCATCCTTTCCCCGGATTCCGTTGTTCTTTTTGAATACTCGAGCTGAGGTATGTGCAGTATCCGGACATTCATGTAAGCTTTTCATCCTTGAGTTATTTAGACGCGCATCAATTCGGGTGCAGCAAATCTGTGGGTCTGAGCATTGTTGCACGCATCTCGATTGGCCACTTAGCAGTCCAACAACACTAAAAATTTCAATTGGATTGCATTTTGCAAAAAGGAACCACTAGCATTGCAATGATGCTAAGATTGTGCAACTTCATCTTTTGCAATAAAATTGCGGAAATCGTGAAAAACTATGAAATTTAGATGGTAATTTTTGTCTTAAATTTACAGTTTTTAGCGAGTAAAATAGAAACTATTAATGGATAATCGGGCTTTTCCTCTAAGACAAACGAAGTTGCACAATCTTAGCAACATTGCAATGCTAGTGGTTCCTTTTTGCAAAATACGATCCAATTTTAATGCATGAAGCGGGCCTTGAAAGTTCACTGAGTAAAAATTAGGATTGTATTAGTATTCTGGCTATAAAAACATGTGTGGCGTTCTCAAAAAGTTCGTCTCAACTGCTTCGGCTGTTAATTTCCCATCCTGAAGATGTTAAGTTAACAGTAAGAGCACTCAGGACAAACAGTTCGGGGTCTTTCCAAATTTTTTAACATCCGTTAGATGTTGATCAACATCCTAATTTTTTTCGGTCTGCATTTATCGATACCTCAGGGAGCGGTACTGAAGGCAAAATCACTCTTTTCTGCTTCATTACGTAGTATTGATCACTTACATCGACTTAATCAAGTTGACCCCATAAATTTCGGTTTTTACATTTCGGGCACATTTTTCTTCCATCTTTTACCGTGATTCAAGAAATTGCCAAAAAATTCGCGAGTTCGTTCAATAAACAAGCCATAATAATTAAGTAAAACAAAGATGAAATTCCCTGATTGCTCGTTAGTATAGGTCAAAGTAAATACTTATGTATGGCTCTTTTGGTTTTCTGTCAAATACCACATTGTTCTGAGAGATGTCATCGTTCGAAATTTTGCTGATATATTCTCTTTTTTGGTTTGTGTTTCAGGTATGAATTTATCATTTAAAGATTACAGCTTGCCCCACTGCTGGCAGTTCTGGCTAAGGTTGTAAGTTTCTTTTAAGTAATTACACCGAGAAAATATTGGCAGTAGCACACCCATGAAAGCCGTATTATGTCTTTCCAGACGTTTTATTTTTATATTAAATGAAAACTGACCAATAGTTTCCATTGAATCTTTCTGACAGTATCTTCATTCATTTTAAAAAAAATCACACATAATTGCTAGAAAACATGATGATAGTTTTATTTGAAGAAAATAAAACATAATCGAATGGAGATTTTCAATGATATTATTGAATTCACTATATTTTTAAAAGGGCGGCAGTCAAAAAACCGACTTTTTCTGGATAAAGAGAAAACTGCTCAAAAGGTCCAAATGAGTCAAGCTTTGATAAGCTTTTTCTACCCATTGGACTGGAGCCATGTTTACACAATAGATGTTCGTACATGCAGAAAAGTCCAAAAAAGCAATAGAAACAATTTTTAAAAAAAATCGACTTTTAAAAATAGCGGATTCAATTGAGATACGCATTTTTTGCATTTAGCCATCCATCTGTATTATATCTCTACTTATACAGAGGGTAGCTAGCACGGTAACCTCTCATCCCTCTTGAAACCGCAAAAACTGCGGTCATAAAAGTTAAAGACACTTCTGCGCGGAATACAGCGAGGATCTCGTGGCGGAAATGTATATTTACGAGTCGCTCAAGTGGAGCTCACCCGGGAAAATAAACTGCACGAGGGTGCAATGAGGGGACGAAAACCCCTCAGAAACTGGTAAAAAATTACCCCAAGTCCGTTCGGAGACACTCCGAGAGTAGGAAAGGGACCAAACTCGTACATTTATTCCGTTTTTGTGGCAGAACCCGCGAAAGGTCAGCGATTCACGAATCAACTGTAATCGTGTGGTCATTTCTTGGATGTTGACAGGGATAAAAAAAATCCCTTTTTTGCTCTCTCGGAAACATAACCTCTCATCAATGATTGTGTAGTGTTTACAAGTATAGGTACTTATATTAAATGTCAGCGTGCGTAAAGCCAAGTCTTAAATTTGATCCGATCGATCTTGGGTTCCGAAGGGAGGCTTCATCCCTCAATCGTTAACAATCAGTTTAAAATCACCAACGAATAGATAACCCTAATAAATTGACTATAAACAGACTGCTTGAAACAGAAAAGAACCAAGCCACATCAGCTATTGCTACACTTGAAAAACAAACACCAAATTGGATCCAGAGTCCAGACTCTTGAAAACATTGACAAGAAAAAATACTGTTGATTCAATCGGAATTTTGCTTGAATCAAAACGAAATCCTCTTAAATTAAGAGGCTTGGTTCTTGATTTAAGCTAGATTCTGATTGAATCGAGAGTATTTTTTCTTGTCGATGTTTTTAAGAGTCTGGACTCTAGATCCAATGTGTTTTTTTTTTTTTCCAGTGCAAATTAAATCGGGCAATTCAAATTATATACATGAAAACGGTGTTGCGGATTTTTTATTATTATTATTATTATTATTATTTTTTGTGTGTGTGTTGTGTGTGTTTGCAAATTTTTGTGAATATTTTGCATAGTGTGAAGCGAATCCCTCAACTTTTCAAAAAAATCCGCACAAACGTTCTCTTGTAAAAAAATAAATCGCTCAGTTAATTTTGGCAATAGGTGACGTGACTTGGTTCCTTTCTGCTGAACGCGATCTAAATAGCTCATTAATCACTATCAATCTTGAAAATCTGCTAGATTGGTATGTAATTTATGATTTTCTTTTTACTCTAGCCATATCTATAACCTTGAAATCATGCCTCCTTGCGATGTATCGATCGATCTGTCATTTGGACCTATGGGAAAGGATCGATGAACAGGGTGTTCGCAACAAATTCACCGATATAATCTATTTTTTACCACGGATTCAAATGGGGGAAGTATCGATAATAATCGATCAACCACGCCTCGCCACTGGGAAAATCACAGGGTCGCAGGACGCGACTCGCAGAAATCAAGGGCGCGTTCAAGAGAGGCCTTTCCTCCCGCAACATCCGCGGACCAGGTTGAGTAGTGTACCACCGTGGTAAGGAAAAACGCCTTACGGACATCCGAGTGTTGCCAAATTTCCGTTTATTAAACATCCATTTTCGAGAGTATTTATGAATATTTTACATTGAAATTTTCAGATACTGTGGATCAAATTCCGAAATAAATTCTCCGGAAATTTGGAGGGAAAATCTCCACAAGATTCCTGGGAAATTTTCATTTTATCAGAAGAAGTTTGGCAACGTGTTGGGGCTCATACGGCGTTTTTCCTTAGCACGGCAGTGCAGACCCCCGTAACAGCCATCGAAGCGTGAAGACTCCGGCCCGGGTCGCTTAAATGTAATAACTTAATCGTATTTGAGGGAAACAATGGCCTCCTGGTCGTCCCCGACGTCGGGGTTAATTCCTCCCGTGGCTCCTCCTCGACCCCTAGCCGCAACCCCCGCCACCCACCCCCGCGCCGCGCCGCCCCGGCTCAAAGCTCGAACGCAGATGTTTGATGCGGGCTTATTAATTCTGACGTTACAACTTTCCACTTGTCAGCGCGTTCTCCGCAGAGGAGCCCCCGCTATCTTCGACTACCCGCCCCCACTGTCAACAGTCAACAGAGAACTTTTCCGATCAATTAACAAAGGGCGTCCCTCCCCCCCCCCTCCCCGAAACGGGGCTAATTTACCGGCTACCCGGTTGCCGGATCAGAGGGTTAATTACTGAAATCGATCGACGAAGGAGACAAATTGAAAATGGAGCGATCCTGTCGGTTGAAACGGATGATTGTTATAATAGACTGAAGGAGAAAATGGCGGACTGACTGTATAGGGTCTCTCGTGGCAAGCTGTTAGTTGGACTGCATTTTGCAATTTGGAACTATAAATTCTGGCTCATCTGAAAAAACACGTATGTGCCTAGGGAAACTAATGGTACATACGTTGTTTTAAACCGGGCCGGAATTTATAGTTCCTAATTACAAAATGCAATCCAGTTAGTCTATTATTTACCTTTTTCGTCCATTGCAACCACCCGCTTCCACCGATATGACCCAATTTAGGACGAAGAAGTCTTAGGTTCGATTCCCACCCAGGTCTTTTTAGTTTGACAAATGTTTGGCCCCAGGCAATGGTCACCTGGGGCTATGTGGGATTAGCCCGTCGGCTATTTAAAAATTGGTTTCAAAAAAATTCATAATATTTTAATTCTCCTTCTTTATCACACTTTCTCCTCCTCTACCTCTTCATCATCTCTTTTCTCTCCTCCTTCTTACTTTCTATCTTCAAGCCAGGAAAATGCACCCCTCTCAGTTTCTCAGAAAAGGGGGAAAGGGACTTGCTGGTGATAGTGTGTTTTTCGGAGATGATTTCAGTGGTTTCAGTTGCTCGACTAAAATTCTGCCATTCTTAGGAACAAAGTCGTATGAACTTTCGTACGTTGTCAAATATCTGTCGGGAAAGAACAATTTTTTAAGAAAACTTGTGAATATTTTCCGTACATTTTCTCGCAATTTGATCTAAAATATCCGGAAATTTTCATAATTTTTCTCAAATATCATAATTTTAAGAAAAAAAGTTGGCAACTCTCGAATGTTCATACGGCGTTTTCCGAAGTGCGCTAGGGCTATGTGTCCACAGGACATTTGAACTGCTATTTGTAATTACGAACTACAATTTCTGGCTCAATTTAGGAGCAACACAAGTACCATTAGTTTAACTGTGCACATAAGTGTTTTTTTAGATGAGGCAGAAATCATAGTTCCGAATTGCAAAATGGAGTCCATTCAGCCCTAACTGCACTAGCCGCAGGAGAAGACTTCGATTTCCGAGGGTTGCTTCAGCGCCTTACGAGAGGCGCAGCGGCAACCGGCAACACCGCGTCGAGGGATTCGCTTAATCACAGATTTGACGCCGTCTAATTACGACTCGTAGGTTAATCTCGGTTCGAATGCTAAAGCAAACAGCTTCGCAGCATTTGTTCTTCCTCCTTTCGCCCTCCCAATATGAGAAAAGTCTCTGTTCTTTTCCTCCGCTCCTCAACACCTGTGTCTTTCCAAGTTGTTGCATCGAACTGAGCAACTTCTCCTCCTTCTTTTACCGCCAATTCTCTCTTTTCCTGCCACTCCTAATTATCTCGCCAAAGTTTTGCACTGTCTTCACCAGGGCATCAGGGAATATGACAAAAAGGCAGCGGGAACTGTCTTGCGTATTATTGGAATCATAATGAGTCTGTTGCCCTCAAGCACTGAAAAAAAAAAGAAAAAAAAAAGAAAAAAAAAACCACACATTGGATCTAGAGTTCAGACTCTTAAAAACATCGACAAGAGAAAATACTCTTGATTCAATCAGATTTACGCTTAAATCAAGAACCAAGCGTCTTAATTTGAGCGGATTTTCTTTTGATTTACGCTTAAATCTGATTGAATCAAGAGTCCCGTTTCTTGTCAATGTCTTCAAGGGACTCTAGATTCAATGTGTTTTTTTTCCAGTGAGAGGTTCAGCCAAATGGATACACGATTCTAAGGGTAATCTCGCTCAAAAAACACATTGGGCGTGTCAAAAAAATCTGGAATCCGCTCCTTAGCGCGTGATCTACGTAGTTTATAGAACGCTTTTTTTGTCAAGTTTTGTCGGTTTTGGTCAATCAGACGTTTTAATTTATCAAATAATTATTAATATCATGAAGCATGTGAAAACGCAAATATTTACTAATTGCAATGACAAAAACAGTACGAGCCAATCTGAAAGAATCTAAAAATACAAGAACAAAAAGAGTATAGAAAAATTGTTTGAACTGTGCTATGTGCCAGCTCTCTACGCGCGTCAATTTAGCGAGGGGTAGAAAGGGGCGCCTGCCCTTATCAAGATCTGTTACCGTTCTTATTCAATTAGAGCAAATTTTCGGTTCGACTCGTAACAATGTAAACAGTAATTGGCAGTTGAGTGAGGGAAGGAGGGGGGCTGTGTTTCAGAAACAAGAAGGGAGCACGCGAGAAATTTCAGCGGGGAGCAAAGAAGCGCCACTGTTGCCAAATTCGAAATTGTACTTAATATGTTTGACATATCATTTTAAGATGTTTTCTTTTGCTATGAGGAGTTCGGGAGTGCCGAGAAGTTTCGTGCGTTTATAATGTATTTTTTTCCCCTTTCATTTTTACGTTTATTTTTAACAGTGTTTCAGGAGCAGAAGATGAAGTGTACAAAAAAGAAACTTTCGTTTTTAATATATTCCTAGTTTTAATCTATTCGCAAGTCATTGAAAGAACCGGTGTCAAAAGTCCTTAATTTCCTTTACATGCCGGAGCTTCTTGAAAAGTTGTTGAAAATCCATGGTTTTGATTTCGAAAACTACCTTCACCTTTCTCCATCATTTTGCTATTTTTCTATGCCAAGAAATAACGTCGTATGAACATTCGAGGATTGCCAAATTTCCTCTCATAAAATTAATTTTTGAGACAAATTATAAACATTTTCAGGTATTTTTCACTGCGAAGAAAAGACTCTGAAATATTTGACGGAAGACATTCACAAGATTTCCTGAAAATTTATATCGTACCGAAAGAAATTTGACAACGCACGGAGGTTATACGGCGTTCTTCCTTGTTATTGCAGAATTCTAGTTTCAGCAACTGAAGCTGCTGAAATCATCCCCCTAAATAACGCAATCAGCGGCAACGCGCCGAGACACTTACTCTAAACGGAGGCCCATTAGAGTTAATTAGATGCAGCGTCAAGATAAAACTCCGCGCTCAAACACTTCGAATTGTGAACACGCGACGCACAAACACTTCCATGCGAATACTCGAGCCTACGAACACACTGACACGCGCACATACGCCGCTTTCGGGGCCCATTGTTCGGTTTGCGGCACTTAGTGACGACGGGGTAAATCGCCCGAAATCCGCGCGATTACCCGCCAATTACGAGCAGAATTGTCGCGAAAAAGGAGTGCATCACGATTGAATCGCCGCACAGTGGATCGAGTCAATAGGAGAGGCCGGACAAAATTTTAAAATTTTAAACGCTTATAACTCCATTCATACAAAACTGTGAGGTTCTATAAGTAGTTCCATTAGTTTCCTCGTGAAATTTTCTTCTGGGAGCATCCCTATAAGTTTAAAATGTGACGAAATAAACATCAAAATTCGTAATTTTAGTCAAAAATTTAATGTCCGACTTCTCTGATTGACTCGATCCACTGTGCGCCGGTGGAAATTGTGTGGTGGAATTGGTGGTTACGGTGTCGAATGGGTGCACTAGAATGCGCAAAGATACTGCCGTGCTAAGGAAATGCCGCCGTATGGGCCTTTAGACGTTGCCAAGCTTCCCTCGATAAAAACCGGAATTACGGGAAAATTTTTGAATGTTATTCTTTAAAATTTCCAGACAATTTTTTACGTAATTTAATCTAAAATATCTGAAAATTTCAAAGAAAAATGTGCATGAATGTCGTCAAAATTACAGGTTTTAATAAGGGAAATTCGGCAACTCTCGAATGTTGATACTGTGTTTTTCCTTACCACGGCAGTATAGGAGAACGCCGTATGAGCAGTTAGATATTGCCAAATTTCCTATGATGAACTACGTCACTCGTGCATGGGTTTCTTTCAATTTTTTAGCGGATTTCCATGGTGGAAATCTCATAGAGAAATATTCATAACTATCCCTGAAAATGAATATTTGCCAGGGAAAATTTAGCAGTATTCGAGTGTTCATGCGGTGTTTTTCCGTTGCAATACTTTGCTCCCCTCTTTGCGATAAGTCAGAAAGCTGTGTAAACGTTTTGCGAAATATTGTAATTTTGTAATGATGGAATTTAAAGGTTGGAAGGCTCTTTCAATGAATTATTAATTTTTGAGGAGAGTCATGAATATTTTATCGAAATATTCCCAGAAACCGCAGATGGAAGTCGGGAAAAAATGTCTGGAAAAATTCCGACAATAATTACAAGTTTCCTGGAAAGTGCATACCTCATCAGAGGAAATTTGAGGGGCTTCGATCATAATATGCATTAGTGCAGTTTTAGAAAAAAAATTAAATATCTATGATTTCAAGTCAAACTGGTCTTAATGCACATTCTCTGAAAAATTCGCTCCCCGGTTTCCAATTTTTAAGCATCAGTAAGTCAGTTTGAACTTTCTTTCCGCCATGAGGATCCATGTGAATTCGAAACTTTAAACACGCTTCTCTCAAATTAGCGAAAGCTGCACCTATGCGCCTTATTGTCCTCCAAGATCCTCACTTGACAACGGCTGGAGTCTCCAACGGCGTTGTGCGGCCGCGCGGAAGTTTGATCATACCGCTTTTTGAGGGGGTGACAACATTTCAGCGGGCTGTCTATTGTTGGAAAACGCGGAAATGGTTGCAGACCAGACGTAAAATCTTCAAGTTGCCCATTGAATGTTCGGTGAGGCGGTGAAGTAGATGGAGTGTTTCGTCCCGCAAGACTTGAATCGGCTGAGGTAAACGGCGGAAGGAAATAGGTAATCGCCCAAATGCCAAAAGTTCACGAATTGGACGTATTCCTATCAAACGGAACTATGTGCGTTATGACGTGAGCCCTGTTATGCACATATTCTTATGGGTCCCAGGGCTCATGTCTTAATGCACATAGTTCCGTTTGATAGAAATACGTCCAATTGAGAGGCCGTAATTCGTCGTCTCCTACACGAAGGAACGTAACCCTATTCCAATATTGCTAAATTGACTGAAACAATTCAATATTTTACAAGAATAAATCTTCACAATTTTTATCGAAAATGTGTTTGATTTTTGCGTGGGATGAGAAGAAAAATAAGTGAAATTTTCAGTTAAAAGCTCTCGAAATTCTCCCAGGAAAAATGCAATTTACGCAGAAATATCTGGCAACGTTGTAATTTAGTTACGTTTCATCGTGAGAGAAACGAAGAATTGTGACCATCCACACGAAGAAGGGATCTTAGTGCATTGACGCAAATTATAATTCTGTCAGGTTGAGTGAAAAGTCAGACGTCGCAATTCAGACGGATCTCACTCTCCAATATCTTATGATGGACTACATTTTGCAGTACGGAAGTAATATTTCTGACTGATTTTAGAAACAACGTATGCGCCGTAAGTTTTCTTATGCAGATAATTACTTATTTGGATGAGTTATTTTAGTAGTTCCTCACAGCTGAATGAAGTCCAGATCACGGGATATTTAATGCGTTTGTATGCCACTAAGTTACCTAACATCTGCTCCAAGCAACCACCCTCAATATTCATTCGGTTCGTGAATACAACTATACTAACTTTCCGATAAAGCGTAAAGTATCATGCAAAATTGAAGGGGCACTGAAAACTGCCAGGTACCCAACTGAAAAGTTATCTTTTGGAAACGACGATCGAAATACTTCGCGTCCGGATTTCCACTATCGATATAAAAAAATCGAACACGCAAGCTGGATTCGCACAGCTAAAAAAAAGTCCTAAAGTTTCCTGTTGACCCTCGGGGGAAGGAGCTTTCATACCTCCCCCTCCCCCTGGAATTCGCGGAGCTCCGCGCGCGAACACACCCCGATGAAACAAAACGTCTGAGATGAATGTTTACAGTGAAAATATTGTCGCGCTTTTTATCTGGCGCGCGCAGTAATGAATACACGCTCTCGCAAAAATCCGCCATAAATAACGCTCCGGTCAAGATAAAAACAGCTCGAGGGAGGAGAGGGGATCATATTTCCATTTCGAGAGTTGGCGCGGAGTGCATGAAAGCGGAAAAGTTTCGCATTCAGGCAGCCCGAATTATTTTAAAACGAACGTGTGATGTCTTTCTAAACGGATCGGACCGGCAAGACTCTAGTGCGATCGAGTTGCAATGATTGGAATCCAGCAGGTCGATTATTGAAATTGATAGAGAAAGCGATAGACAAAGAAGACATGGGGAGCTATCCTTTTGGTTGAAATGGTTTGTTCTTATAGACTAAGGGAGAAAATGATGGACTAACTCTCGGGCCTCTCGTGGGTTGTCGCTCCGGCTATCAGTTTCAATAATCAGCCGGCTGCAAACTCGAACCTTCCCCAGTCTTGCCCCCAAAATCCTGCCTCCACACTGGAGCAAAGTTCATTTCAGCGGCTGAAATTAACATTACCGGAAGGACGCAAGGGGATATTCAAATTGGCAGCTTGCGCTGGGCGTAATGACGGGCAAGGAGGGGGCTTTTAAGGCCGGATATTAAAACTCGCATTAATTGCGAAATCTCGAGCTGGGGAGAAAAATTCCCGACTATAAATAATAATTAAGCTGCACTTAAAGAGGCCCTAAAACGAATGGCTGGTTATTTTTCCAGAGCCCGCGCGCTCGTCGGCTCTGAATCTTAATTCGATTTTGATAAATTATGGCCGCCCCCCCCCCCCCNCCCCCACTAAGCGTTCGGCAGTGCCGGGCATTTCGAAATTGGAGGTTTCGTTTCGGCGGGTGGAGGACCCTACAGTCATCTCGTTCCCATGTATCACTGATGTGGTTGAGCAGACTGATGTATTTTTTATTTACCATATTCCGGATAAGATCAGAAATTCATGCAAGATGACATTAAGGATTGTATCTCTAGACGCTCCTCAAACATTTCCTTCCCCCAGAAACGCTCTACGCGGGTCACATCATGATTAAGGGAGATTTAAGGTAATACCGTTGCCTACGAGAATGGAGAGGCCGTAACTAGTCAGTTCTGTGACGTCAAGCTAGTAGATATTTACCGAAAACAACAAGCATCTCCGGGTCATCAGTGCATCGATGAGTGAGGCAGTCGCTGCGTGGACCAATCAGAGTGGCTCTCGATCGGCCGAAGTTGCGCGAGCGGCCCGTTTGAATCTGAGTGGAGTAACGATTTTCGGTATTACGCATTCATTTCCTCGATATTTAGACAATGTCACAAATGAACTAGTTAGTTTTCTAAAGTGAAATTTCATCTTCTTTCTAAACGGTTCTTATGAAATTTTGCGTCAGATCAACCCTGAAAGAGATATCGGCGAGAAATCATCGCGCGGCAAGCGTTCTCCCATAAGAACGCGTGTTAAACCGCGGCCGAGTTTCATCTACTAGTGTGACGTCACAGAATCGTAGTTACGGCCTCTCCATTCTCGTAGGCAACGGTAATACTTACTAACGTAGAATCATGAAAAGGACAACCGTTGCATACTTGGAGTAAAATTTAGCTAATTATTCGCCATTGTAAAAAGTACAAAATGCAAACAGAGAAGTCTTATAATTTTGGCAAACTCCAAGAGAGGCACGATAGACTTACCATATTTGCAAATCCCGTATTACATCTTGTTCTGTTTAGTAATTGTGGTAAATAATTGCAATTCCTCGCATTGATTTGTCTCAGATATGAACATACTATATTTCACTAGAGGTTTGCAAAAATGGTTTGTTTTTGTGATGCTATCTTAAAGGTATCTTTGAATCGCCCTTGATCACGTTAAAGGAAATGAGCTGCATAAAAAGGGCGCCATCCAATTCCCTCCCCCGATTCCCTCCCGAAACCGATTCCCTCCCCCGATTCCCTCCCAAGACCGATTCCCTCATGCGGCCGGAACCGATTTCCGATTCCCTCCCGGCTTTGAAGTAAATTGAAAATATGTGGCAACGTCGCAACAATTGATCAAGAAGTAAGACGAAATAATCAAGATCCAAAATAAACTCACCATTCCCAGATACACCTGATACCGCACTAGGTCGCGTAGAAGAGGAGGAGAAATTCTGATAACGCTCTTTGTACACCCGTTTAAGGTACTTCATAGAAATTCGCCAAATGTTTTCTTGTGATAATTTTATTTTTTTGGTCTTATTTTTTTTAACGCGACGGACTCTGTACACCCGTTTAAGGTACTTCAAATTTCTACAACTTCTACCACCTACTCTTCTACTCTTACGAGAAATGGCGCTGTATCAGGTGTATCTGGGAATGGTGAGTTTATTTTGGATCTTGATTATTTCGTCTTACTACTTGATCAATTGTTGCGACGTTGCCACATATTTTCAATTTACTTCAAAGCCGGAAGGGAATCGGAAATCGGTTCCGGCCGCATGAGGGAATCGGTCTTGGGAGGGAATCGGGGGAGGGAATCGGTTTCGGGAGGGAATCGGGGGAGGGAATTGGATGGCGCCCCATAAAAAACGTCCGTGAATACGATCCAAACAATTGCAAATACTCTTAGGATGTACTCGTAAGTTAAATAGGATTTAGACCGCGTCAAGTAGAAAGGAATCAAGCCACATCAGCTATTGCCAAATTTAATTGGACAATTTAATTTTTTATATGAAAACGGTTGTGCGGGTTTTTTTGTTGCGAATTTCAGTGAACTTTCCGCATAGTACGAAGCAACGTCCTCAAAATTTTCAAATAAATCCGTACAAACGTTCTCTCGTAAACACTTGAATTTGTCAAAAGTTGGTGTGGCTCGGATCCTTTCCGCTGAACGCAGTGCATTTATCGACGGTGTATGTCGGCAATCACATAACTCGGTTTGCAACGTCGCAAACTTCCTGTCATACTTTATTTTTTAAACGGTAAACTACTCAACGGCAATTCTTTAAAACTGCCATGATTTATCTTCTTCGTGTGAAGAAAATTCTGCAAAAACTTCAAGGAAGGATGTCAATTTGTTCTCCGTTAAAAAGAATAACATAGAGGCGGAGATTTTCAGACACCGCAAACGAGATATGTGAGTGCCAACTAACGCCGTCGTTATTCTCTTTTCCATAGGATGCTGTGCACCATATGATTTAGATTGAGACTGTACGAAAAGTTCGAAAGATACTTCATTCAAAGCACCACAGAAAGGGCAATTTCCACGAAGCATGAACCACTCCTTGTATGGAATCACCCCAAACTTAGCGTCTATATACAACCAAGTTCAACCCAAATTTTTCCGCTAAAATGGTCCAATGTAAATATGACTGGTTATGCTCGACGCTATCCATTTTCTTCGCGCGTTCTTTAAAAAAAATGCTGGGTCCTCGTAATCTTTTCACCCGACGAGCCTGTCTCAAGAGCCTACTTAAAATTAATTCCATTCTCGTGTCGGTACGATTCGCGTTTCATTACCACTCTGAAGCGGAGACGTAGCAATACGTTACAATGTTACATTCCCTCCTCGCCACTCGATCGTCTTGAGGACCGCGAAACTCCACGAAAGAAAGTAAGTCCCCTTTCGCGTAGACTCTGGAGAGCGTTGAATCACGTGGAAAACAGGGCTCATCTCAGGATGAAGTTACGTTCTTTCGTCACGAGTACGACGTTTTGTCACAGTTGACGAGCGGGGCAGGCGCTGAGCCCTTTCTAATTGCGTCACCGAGAAAACGCTCTTGACGTAATTGAAATTCTGAGGCTTATTTATAACGCTCACACACAGCTAACTGTCGTGGCTTTTAATACTCGTACCTTTTGTGGTGGAGTGCTCAACAGGGTTTTGAATTCGAAAGACGTATGGGAGATGGAGACGAAATCTGCCGTGCTAAGGAAAAACGCCGTATGAACATTCGAGAGTTGGCAAATTTACTTCGATAAAATGTTTATTTTTAAGGCAAGTTATGAATATTTGTCCTCGAAATTTTCAGGAACTTCAGGTAAAATTGCGATCTAAATTATATGAAAAATTAGAGGGAAAGTATTCATAAATTTACCAGGAAATTTGTGTTTTATCAAAGGAAATTTGGCAACGCCTGAAGGTTCATATGGCGTTTTTCCTTAGCACGGCAGAGATGCCATGGGGATTTGCAGGCGGGATTATGTGACTCTCGGTTGTCTTTTTAAAAAAAAGGACCAAAAATTTAGAATCATTCAATTCAGATGTCGTGGGATGAAATTATGTATCTCGGTGTGCGACATTGCAAACTTTTTGTCACATTGTATTTTTACCCAAGAAAACCAACGACTGTTCTTTCTTGCAATTTTCGCTGATTTTTCATCGTTTTATTCAGAATATTCTGTGAGAACCCTAGATGATAGCGAGCATAGTTTATACATAGTGTAGAGTGTTGTGACGGGCATAGTATTTTAACATCATACTTTTACCCAAAAAATTAGCCAATGTTATTTCTTGACATTTTCTCTGATTTGTCTCCGTTTAATTCAGAATAGTCTTTGAAAAATAATAAACCGCATAGTACGGGCACAGCGGTACGTAACCATCAAGACAGACTGATAGACGAAGAAGATAGAGATAAGATGGAAGAATTCTATATCGATAGAGGCTTGAGGTTGCAATGAACGAAGGGGCCAAGTATTGGACTAACTATCGGCACGTTTTCTCCCTTGGTCTATACCACTCGTGTCGACCAACCGGATGACTCCATTTTCCCTGTGTCTTCCGTCTACCGCTCTGTCGATCAATTTCAATAATTAACACAAAAAAAAAAGGGTATGGCAGAAGGCTATTTTCGCAACTGAGATAGGTTTCAACAATTCAACATGCTCTAGTTTCATTTCCGTTTTCGACCTAGAACTAATGTGACATATATTTTTCAAAAGTAACATGTTTCTCAACCATACGAGCTGAGCGAGAACATACACTCTTGAGACGGATCCTGGAAAGCGAAGAATTTTTTCCAAAGCCTTCTCGCCCTGAAAAATAGACGAGAGCACCTCTATGCACCTCGAGAATGCTCCTGAAAGCACAGTCTACTCTCACCCCCCCTCTCTCCCTCTCTCTTTCGTAAAACTTGTAGACGCGCGTGTAAACTTGCGTGTAAACACGCTAAAAGCTATTCCAGTAAGTGGGCAATTCGAAACAATGAGGGTGCACACCGCTCGACACATAATGACGATTTTCCCGGAGCTTGATTGCCGGTTTTTGGGCCGCGATTCAGGTCACCATCCCGCGTTTTTTTCGCGCCCACATATTTAAATGTCGAGAGCAAAAACGAAGCGATCGCCTCGGGATAATCCGTGGCTTTGATCTCTGGTCGGATAACATAATTGTGAACGAGGCTGTGACGAACAGGGCATTAATCCAATAATGTGCGCTCGGTACCTCATTCGGATGGATCACCAGCTGGGGTTCATGCCCAGCAACGATCATCCCCCCCTCCCCGCGCGATATTTTAAAATCTGAAACCACGGATGAAAACCGCACGTTTTATTGTTACCACTAAACAAAAGGGTTTTTCCTCTTTTTTAAACTATTTCTATCGATACCCCTGGCATATTTTCATTAAGTATGCCAATTTTTTTTAAATTTTTTGATGATTTAACCTTCGTCTGAGGTATACTCAATTTTCAAAAAGACAACTATTTGAATGTATTTAAATAGGGTTGTGTGATTTTTATAATCAGGGCTTCATTTCTCCATAACTACCGATTTGGTTATTTTCATGAAACAAGAACGGTCGATGCTTTACAATAAATAACACGTTGTTTTGATAACATTCCTCAGAAAAAAGGAAAGAAAACAATTTAAACAAATAAAATAAAATAAATATAGATTGCGTTATGCCCGGCACACTCCTAGGCTTAGTGAGTAACACCCACCCCTTCATTTATTTTCTTTTCTTCTTCTTTTTTACCAGTATTACATTTTGTATTTGTTCTTTATATCATGTATTTATAACTATTTCTATCATTGTATTTTTTGCTTTTTGGAGTGGATAGAAAAAATAAATAAAATTATTATATCCCATTGGTAAGTTGATTCTTCCTAATCAATGACACGTTACTTTAATGATCTCTGCTCATGACCATACCAGACTCGCCGTTTGGTCATGGCGTCGAATACGATGTCATTTCCGATATTTATGATCTGAGAACAGATCAAAGAATGACCCTACGAAAACCGATTGCTTTGTCCCTGTCAGAAACTTGAATTTCCCACTATTAATCCGTCGATTTGATGCAATTTTCTATTTATTACTAATGCTTAATCACTGGAAACTTCCAGGAAATAGGTTTTTTTCTCTTTTCGAATCCTCTGATTGAAAGTCTTGATCTTCGCGCTTAGAGAGGGCCGCTCTGCCGTGCTACGGAAGAACGCCGTATGAGCCATCAGACATTGCCAAGTTTCCTTTGATAAAATACGAATTTATTGGAGAACTTATGAATAGTTTCATTCCTATTTTTCAGACAGTATTGTTCCCAGTTCAATCTAAAAGATGTGAAAATTTTAAGGTAAGACATGTGTCGCAGGCAAATAGTGAAATAAGGCATTTTGTCAAATGCCTAGACAGATAGCTAAATTTTGATTGTCTACATAATTGTGTGAATTTATGGCGAAGAGCTCACGAGTTTTCAATATGCGTGGAAAAATATCTTATCAAACCTACAAACTCTTTTTGTCTCTTCCTCTTAAATTGCTTCTCATATTTTTAAATGTTGAAATTCTAAAAATGCTGTATTCTCTGACATGCTGAAAATTTCAAGATAAGTGTCCACTCAGGAGCTAAAAATCGTTTAAAATACTATTTTGTGATGCAAATTTTTACTGCTAATTTTTTCTTACGGGGTCAATTAATTATTTTGTCTAAAATTAGGAAAAGAATCAGAATTTCAATCTTAGCTAGAATATTTGACTATTTGCCTAGGCATTTGACAAGATGCCTAATTCTACTATTTGCCTGCGACATATGCATGATTTCCTTTCAAAATAAACATTTTATCTGAAGAAATTTGGCAACTCTCAAATGTTCATATGGCGTTTTTCCTTAGCACGGCAGCGCTAGTCCTGGTAGCGAACCTCACCCCCGTCAATAACCATTCGAACTTTGTAGTTGACACTCCTTCGATGTTTGCAAATAAAGGTGCGAGAGGTGCAGCATGGGGAACGAAAGAAGGCAAAGAAGAATTGGACTATTTATGCTAAAAGGAACTATGTGCATATAAGGTTTGCGTGAGACATAGTTCCTTTTGGCACAAATACGTTCGATTGCCATTAAAGTTCGAAAATGATCGAGAAACAACCGCAGGGCACCGAGACGGGATCCAATTGAAAATTGAAAAAGTTCAAACACCCAGCGTCGTCGCGAGGCGGGGGAGGAGGGGGGCGAGACGAGACTCAAAGCGAAAATCAATCGATGTGGACGCCTCGATATAAATCGATTGTTTTACATGGATTCAAATGGCCGAAGAGAGATGCCGATGCGCGGAAGTATGCAGAATTAAAAGAACAGCGCTAAGAACGCCATATAAACCTCCAGACACCGCCAAATTTCCTTTGATACGATACGATTTTCAGGGGAAAATCGTAAAGTTTTCATTTGAACTTTATATTTTTAAGATAAAGATCAAATGTGGTACTACTATCAGTGTAATTGACATACTTTGTGTTGAGTTATTTATCTATGTTTAAAGATTAGATCGAAATAACTCTAACTTTAACTTGACAAATTACTGTTATTATTTAACTCGTAGAAATTCTTCTTTTAATTTTTCTTAGAAGGTTTAGCAAGTTCTTGAAAAGGCATTGAAAACCTGAAAAAGTCAAATAATTTACTCAACCCTGAAAAGGGATTCTCGGCGAGGAGCATTTACATTTTTTCCTTCACAAGTATAACCAAAATACAACTATTTCTATCACATATACGCAGTCTAGAGACGAAAATTAGAGCCTCTGCCTCTAAGTTCTTGAAAGATGGATTTTTTTTTTTGTATTTTTTTCAATTCAAGAGACTTTGCGCTAAAGTGTTTTATTGAAACTGCCCCCCCCCACCCCTCTGTCCCCCAATAAAGGGAAGAAGAAAAATTAGCATACAAAATCAGGGAATTTTGAAATTCAAGAAACTTGTCACCCTGGAGATTTTTATCCGTAGCTTGATCCAAAGTTTCTAAAATTTTCGAGGAAAACAATTCTTTATAGGGAGAAATTTGGCATCGTTCAACAAATCTTACGGCGTTTTCCGCAAAGAAGCACCGTGGTAGAAATTGCACTAGTAAACACTTCCTCAATGCGAGCAAGGCTGCGCAATCGAGAAATTGTTTGCAGGCGCATGGATACAACTATTTCACCTCGAGCGATGGTCGGGCGGTATCTAAAAAATTGAAGGCGACTTGAAAACGCTCCGTTCCGTAACCGTTCTCTTGCACTTGGAGTGATACCCACTAACCAGAGTGGGTTTGATTATTTCAGTAGATTTCCTGTCACGTTTGATTTTTCAAATGAAACTACTGCACGCTATTTTTTGAAATTTCCGTGATAATTCTTCTCTGAGCGAAGAAAACTCTGTGAACATTTCAAGGAAAGATAGTGCTCTGTTCTTTTTCCAAAAAGAACAAAAAAAAAAAAAAATGAGAACGGTATTTTTAAACACCGCAATTGAAATACGTGGTCTGGTAGTTTCGGTTGACTCCTTTTGAGCAAACAATACTGCATTCTCAAGAGATTTAAATAGCTCCCATGGTAATTATCCCATAACTTTGGCTCCCTTATTAGTTCTCTGAGAATCAATCTTGAAAGTAGACATTCCTCAAAATAAATGTTTGAATCGATGGAATATTTGGACCTCATTTAGCAGAAAGGAACCAAGCCACGACAGCTGTTGCCAAATTTAACTGGGCAATTACATTTTTCACAACAGAACGTTTTTGCGGATTCTTTTGAAACTTTTAAGGAATTTGCTCCGTACAATGCAGATAATTCACTGAAATTTGCATTAAAAGCACAACCGTTTTCATGTAAAAAAAATCATTTCCATCAATCATCATTTGGACCACATTTTGCAATTTGGAACCATAAATTCTAGCCTGGTTTAAAAGCAACGTATATGCCATTTGTTTCCCTATACACATAAGTGTTTTTCCAGAAGAGCCAGAATTTATAGTTCCAAATTGCACAATGCAGTCCATTTCATCGAATTAAATTTGGCAATAGCTGATGTGATTTGGTTCCTCTCTGCTGAACGCGGTCAATTTGTCAACGTTGGAATTTCCATACGTCGTTTTTCCCTAGCACGGCAAAACATGTGGGTCTTACATTTCAACACGGAATCAGCGCTGGAGCCGCCAACGAATTTGAATTTAATAAAGCGCGATGAATATTTGCGCTGAAATAATTTGTTGCGGAAAAGTTGGGACGCGCCTCCCGCCTCGCAACGAATTATCGAAACTTTTTCTCGTCTCGGAAATTTTCTTTGAACTTCCCGCTCCAACTTTTAATAAATATCTGCTCGAATATTATGTCCCGCGCTTGTAATATAGTGTTGTTAGGGCCGTATTAGCGGTGGAAAGAGCAGCCATGCCGTTAGGTGGAAAAACGACGTATAAACGTTTGGACGTTGCCGTATTTCATCTGAGAAATGTCTGATTTTCTGGAAAACTCGTAAAGCTTTTTCTTTTGAAAGCTTTAAATTTAACACGTCACTCAGTCAAATTGACCCGCCTTAAAATCAATGTCGAGAGGTGAATGATCAATTATGGATTCTTCCCCATGTGAAGGTATGGTTAGAAATTGATTATTGAGGTATTCGTTATTAAGGGTGCGAACACCCTGTTCATCGATCTTTTTTCCAAGGTTAAATGGCAGATCTGTCGATATATCGCAAAGCACGCCACGCCACCGCATAAAATGTCCAGAAAAAATCCTCCAAGATCAATCAATGGGGCCCCATATCTATTCGATTTTTCGGAAAGAGATCTGCAAAAATATTGGACTGATTACTTAAGGATATGTGCTTTTATTAGACACCTAAAAATTTCAAGGACAAATGCTCATAATTTGAAGGGTGAAAAATTACTGAATATTCAAAACCTGGTTATACGACGCCAGCGGTTACTAAAGTTGGACTGATCTTGCGATTTGCAACTACAAGATGTAGCTCAGTTTAGAAACGACGTATGCACCATTAGTTTCCCTATGCCAATGAGTGGTTTTACAGACGGGCTAGAAATTTTAGTTTCTAATTGCAAAATCTAGTTCAGTTACGCACAGTTGTCATCACTGTTAAAAACCTGTACCTTCTCTTCATAGATGTGATATCGAAAAACTTTCTGCATAATTTGGTTTTATTACCATGACGAAAATTTTTAAATTCACACCTTATGGTACTTTACAGATTTTGAATTTCTACTCCTCATTATTTATCTCAAAATTGAATTATTAACTGAAGACATTTGGCAAGGGTTGAATGCTCTTGCGGTGCTCTCCAGTAGGATAGAAGAACGGAATCTTGCCCGCCACTTTTCTGAGATTCCCTCCCCCTCCCCCCTTTCCACCCCGCCTGTCATATTCTCTCTCGTAGTTTCGCTTCACGTGCGTTTATCTCTCATTCTCATCCGAAATTTACTGGCTCCAACATTAGATTTGTCGGTTATGCAGATTGTAACTGTCCGAAAGTTTCTCGTCCATTTCGGCTAAAGTTACGGCTGGAAAGGGACCGGGAAATAGTTATTTCTGTGCTGAAAATTTGTGTAGAGGTTGAAGGAGTAAAAGGAGTCGTGGCCGTAGGAGATCTGAACAAATTAAAAAACTTTCCTAAGTTGGGTTGAATTTCCGATCCAATTACTGTAGGGGTGTTTCGTGTGTTTAATTTATTTAATATCATGATTGAATGTGTTGTTGAGACTCAGTTTACCGCTAGAAAGGTGTTAGGTTTTCAGCGTTAAAAAAATAAACCAAACACTAACGTTCCCCACTTAAAAGGCTGTATTTTCTCCTTCTTTTCCTTTTTCTTCTTCTTCTTCTTCTTCTTCTTCTTCTTCTTCTTCTTTTCTTTTTCCCCTACCCAGAAAACTTGTCTTTTATCCAATTAAGTTTGGTGAAATCTGATTGATCTCACGACGACGGTTCCCATCTACACTACAGTGTGTACATTGAATGTTGATAGCAACGCTTGAATACAACTAAACGTGCTGCGATGTCGTGAGTGTTGCGTATGCCCAAAAATTAAGGCGCACTGGACTCCGAACCGTCTACAGTCGGCGGTGCACTGATAATACCTGCTCAAAGTTTCTCGTTCAACTTTTTGTAAACTTTTCGCACATCTCAAGGTAAATGGAGTCTAAAAAAAGTGCCGTAGCCTGTTAAAGAAAAAAAAAATTGTTGGGAAAGGAAAAAATCCTCAGAAATCGAAAAACTTTCTACACTATTGTCCCTCCCTCGACGAAGCTTAACTTCTGCGAATAATATTTCATTATGCATTGTATATTTAATTCTCCTAATAAACAGTAAAAATTTGAAGGAAAAGCGGAATTTTCATGGCAATGCACTGGGCGTTTTTGCACTTGCATTATTGGCAAACCGTAATCAACGAAAGCTCGCTATTAATTGCGGAATTGACTCAGCCGGGAAAGGCATAGAGAAGCCGAAGTTGTGTTTGAATAAAGTCATAATTCGGGCTTGATTGGCGACCGATGACCCTTGTACCACGTTGCCAGAATCTCCCCAGAAATGGATTAAATTTACTGTAAATTCTGGTCCAATTCTCGCAAATTTCAACAAGGGCATGTCCTGTGAGGTCAGGAAAAAATCGACAAGGGGCCCGGGGAATTCGCGGATGCCAGGGGTGGTTCAGAGCCCCGTGAAATATAAGTCTGTTGTTGAGGGCGCGGGGTGGGCGGCAACGGCGCGGTGGAAATCAAACAGGACACAATGACTCGGTAATAAACAATATTCCGTCGGCGCAGTGTTTGCTCGTCGGTGTAGCGAGTAATTGGAACTGAACACACATGGAAATGCATAAATGATCCGCGAATAACCGCGTCGTGTCGAGGGTGCAAGTTGCCACACTGCACAGGGAACTGCAAAAACACGGTTCTCGATTTCAACATTTCCGCGCTTAATTTATTTTTTAGGAGAGGGTTGAATTAATAACATAGCTTTAAAAGGTCCGTCCATTAAGGACGTCACCCATTTTTCCCCCAATTTTTTGGTCTCATTCTTCTTCAACGTATTCAACCGTCATCCACTGCTAGATCCCCCTAAAAATTACGCCATCCTTAGCAACCCCCTCCCCCCTTTTTGGGGGGAAACGCTGTAGGGAACAGATAAAATGAGTGCATATCCCGCTGCCCTGAGAGAGTCACGTATTTTATGAACGACCCCATACTCTATTCTGCCGTGCTAAGGAAAAACGCCTTACGAGCATTCGAGAGTTGCCAAATTTCCTCTCAGAAAATAGTTATTTTTGAAGAAAGCTGTGAATATTTTTCCTTGAAATTTTCAGGAAGTTTAGGTGAAATTGCGAGCAAAACTATCTAAAAAATTGGAAAGAAAATGTTCACGTGTTTACCAGGAATTTCGTGTTATATCAAAGGAAATTTGGCAACGCCTGAAGGTTCATACGGCGTTTTTCCTTAGCACGGCAGTATTGAAGTACTCTCTCTACCCTCCGTATTTTTTACACTTATCCAGCATTCCACCCTCTTGTTACGAGACAGTTACTCAGTGGCGAGGCGTGAATGATCGATTTTCCATGTATCCTCATGCCATTTGAAGCTATGGTAAAGGATCGATTATTAAGGTGTTCGTTGCAAACACCCTCTTTATCGATCCTTTTCTGTAGGTTCAAATGGCAGATCAACCGATTCATCGCAAATCACGCCACGCCACTGTTTAGTAGAATTTACTCAGGGTGTCTAGCATCAGGATTTCCCCCTTTTCCCTGATTTCATCAGGATTTGAGGAAAAATCGGCCGTAAAATCAGGATTTGAGAAAAGTCGGACGTCCGATCGGTTCGATCTGGTTCATTAGCGTGTATTTACATTTTCAGCGTTTCACACTTGTTTTTAATCTTTAGAACTGAGTTTTGAGTCCTGCTTATGAATACGCTTATGCAGAAAATTTAATTTTTCTTCGCAAAAAATCAGGATTTGATCAGGATTTGGAAACATTATAAAATCAGGATTTAGCAATCAAAAATCAGGAGAAATCAGGATTTCTTCAGGATTCCTCAAAATGGAAAACAACCAGACACCCTGTACTGAAAGAAAACTTGACGCAATGCACCACCGCATCGAACCCTTAACGTCGATATTAACCGGGGCAGTAAATCCCTCACAAGGAAATATTAGTCGGTGGATACGGTCCTCTGAGCGTTGGCTTTCAGTCGGGCGAAGTTAGATTAAATGTCTATCACGGCTGAAATCGAGCCGTTTGATAGCTGATACGGTTAAGAACAAAGGGAAGGAGCGAATGTTTTCAGCGCGGTTAACAATAATCAACTTTCAAAGAGTCCGAACAAGGCGAAATCTCCGTTGGCAACTTATTCGCTCCGTGCAAAGTTCACGCTGCGAAAGAGTTTCCCGCTAAATAAAGATCTTTAGATGATTAACTCCAGTCAGCGAGTAGGAATAACTCGCGAGGCCGGGGCAATCTTAATTAAAAAATCTCACTCTTATCTGTGTTTATTCAAGTTTTTCTCGTTTCCGTTCCGTTCATGAGTCTCGAGATTTTTTTATTACGGAGGAATGGTCGAGTACAATCACGTTAACAGGATTGAAGAGACGGTTGGAATCTACGAGTGGCTGAGCCTTTATTCCGTTTCACTGAAACTGTCATGTTACTGGGGTTGGAAAGCTGTTGGCTGCTTTTTTCCCCACCGTTACTTGCCACGCTCTGGCTGAACTTTTCATGGTTAATGTGTGACTACCGTTTCGATGTCTTCATGTTGATGCACAGCTGAAATCGAGAAAACTTCAAGACGTGTTTTCACTATCAAAAGAAGCCGATCGAAATAGAACAGTGGAAAAAACAAGGAGGAAAAACGGGAAACAATGCTAAAAATACATAATTAATGAAACTTGAGACGTTTCGACTCAAAACTGAGTCATTTTAAGTCGGAAACAATAAAAATTTAAAAAAAAACGATAAAAAACCTGAGCCTTACATGGTGGTGGTCGGGATCTAAGAAAAAGAGAAAATTGGTAACATTTTTTAAAATTGTTATTATTTCCGACTGAAAATAACTCAGTTTTGAATCGAAACGTCTAGGGTTTTATTAATTGTGTATTTTTAGCCTTGTTTCCCGTTTTTCCTCCTTGTTTTTTCCACTGTTATCATTGCCTCGGGCTGCTCTTAAAAATTTGTATTGAAATAGAACATCGATGTGATAACCAACATTTTCAATTTTTTTCCAGCTATCGCAAAGTTTTTGATAAAGCTCTGCTTTAGTTACGAGTGTCTCAGCTGAGGAGAGTTCAGTGAGGGCAAAGGAAAGTAGAGCTTTACCAAAAGCTTTGTGACAGCCGAAAAAAATTAACATTTTCGGTACAATGATGTACAGCTTTAAAATAATTTATTCTCTGCTTGCTTATCGATACGATTGTTGAGCATTGCTCTTCCAAATTGAAGATCTTGATCCGGTGTCTTCAGGTGTCGATCAATTGTCAAATCATCTTGATCAACAAATATCATATAACGAGTAGGTTTTGTCGATCAATATTACTTAACAAATAACGCCCGAAGTTTTGAACATTAGGATATCGTTGCATTTTTTTTTTTTTTTTTTTTTTTTTTTTTTATGTTCAGTGCTCATCTAACACGCACAGCGCGGGCTGATTTACTCGTTCGAGTGTACTCAAGAATTTTCATTTCGTCTTCAATTGAAGAGGATACTTACTTCCCACCGCAGAGTGCGAATAGTGGTATCATCGGCTTGCATGCTATTTGGACGTATTTCTGCCAATCTGAACTATGTGCATTATGACTTGAGCCCTGTTATGCATGTATTCTTATGGGTCTCAGGGCTCATGTCTTAATGCACATAGTTCCATTTGGTAGAAATACGTCCATTTCAACGTGAACAAGTCCATTTTCAAGGAAAAAGCCATCGGCATCATTCATCTTTTACCCATTAAAGAGACCGCATAGTTATCATATGGTCGTAAGAATCAATTCCCCTTGCGTTAAGTCGTCGTTCCCTTGTCAAACTGGCGTAACTATATTTTTTATTGAGCCCTATGATCCATATAACCACACGCTTTTCATGGCTCAAGTGAGAATACGGATGCGCTCTTATGTGTAAGGGACGAAGACGTGTCCCTTACTCCCGGCTGTCGAGGGTCCTCCGGGGTGGGCTTAAGAGGACTTAGTATTAAGTAGGCGGAGGGTGGCCGACAGATACGTAACTGATTACGGATCGAGGGAGGAGTGTATTAGGGGCCATTGATCATAACGGAAAGTTAAGAATGTCGAATAAATATTAGCGGAACAAACATTCGCTAATACCGGGCGTCTCTGTCCCCAAGTCGGAGCGGACCAGCCTCACCCCCCCCCTACCCCCGGGTCATAACCCTCGCTCACCGCAGTCAACCGCGATGCCATTTTGCATCCGAATTGTGAATTCGTGCCTGTTTCACACGAGGAAGGCTGCCGGAACCACTTTATCTATCCCTGAATGTGGTGCGTGAATCTATGCTGGTGCAACTTACTGAGCTGAACGAAAAAATGAAAAGAAAATATTTAAAGCAAAACTTCACTTAAGATATTTTAGTCATGTTGGTTTTAAAAACTGGCATCGAGTTTTTGACTGAAATCGCATTTTAGAGTGTTCGGTCTGCACTTGCAGTTGCGACTGCGAGCAGCTTAGTCAGTCACACTATTAATTATTTTGCATTTGGTGGATTCAGGAGAGTCGTAACCATGGTAACCGCATGATCCTGCGCTAGTCCGTGGCAAAAAAGAGGGAAAAAAAATCGGATGGACCGATAGTTTTTCTCTCACCACTCACCTAATTTGTTACCATGATTTTTCATCTATTACCTATCCACGCAGAGGAACGAGAGGAATATTTAGAATCCCCCACTCGTGGGATCGAACAGTCCCCTCTTTTCTTCGCAACTTTAACGTTTTGGCATATCTGTCTGGTATGCTGGGGGTTATTCTTCCTGTACAAAATTATGAAACCGAGGAAGAAAGTGTGTATATTTTTCTAACCTAGAATAAGTGCCGATTGGGTGGATAGTATTCAAACAGCTGTGAAACGAGCGGTGATCCCAGATGTTGCCAAAATCTCGAGGACGCGAACTCGCCTCGTGACCCACCGTCATGGTGACGTCACTGCTATGTTGTGAGTAATTTTTCTGTTATTTCTCGCGGAACAGCTTACAGTATAAATTGTGGCCTCCTTTCCTCCGGAAAAAGAATCACTCAAAAAGTAACGAATCCTCCCCCTGGATAGCCTGTAAAAGTAGCATGCCGGTTAAAATATTTTTAGTTTGTTGCTCGAAGAATTGTGTTCGTTTTCTTATCGAGTTTTATTTATTTTTAGTCACGAGAAGCTTAGAGTGATAACTGCAGCTAGAAATGTACCAACCAGTGTGATGGAAGTCGAGGAATTTTCAAAAGAAATCTACATTCGGGATATTCCATTTTTCCGTCCCGTTTCTCTTGATCAATGTGCTTTCGCCCCTTTTTCCAATCGAAAAATCAACATGTAGATAAGCGCTGTAAAAAGTAAACATTTCCTCACCGAAATCACCTGTTGAAACAAAATGGCCGTCAATACATTTTTGGTTTGTTTCTTCAAGTTGCTGTCTTACAGAGTTGCGTCACTTTTCAACCCCGATGACCTAGTCTTGAGCTGTAGCTTTTCCCCTGACCCCCCAAAACATGGTCAATTACATACGACGGTCTCCTTCATCATGTCTTTCAAAGGCTCAGAGAAGGAAGTACCAACGATGTT
Source organism: Bemisia tabaci (assembly GCF_001854935.1). NCBI lineage: Eukaryota > Metazoa > Arthropoda > Insecta > Hemiptera > Aleyrodidae > Bemisia > Bemisia tabaci. The sequence continues at coordinate 653,537 of NW_017547198.1, forward strand.
CTTATCGCCCTATATAAATGCCGACGAATACTTTTAAATTACGTGTATGCCCGATGGAATCCTGTGAGGCGGAAAGTGATGTCATATTCCTTTAATCAAGTGACCTCTTCTGTGGGTATGTAACAGTGATAAATTATAATGTCAGTCTCCTACACTGATAAAAAAAAAGAATCTTAAATTTTCCGCCGAGAAGTATTTCTTCTTAAATCAAGAATTTTTCTGGTTAATAAAAGTTATTTTTTTCTTAACCCGAACATTATTTTTCTTGTATCAAGAAAAAGTCAGCTTACAGCAAGATAAAAAAAATTCTTGGCGGCAAATTCAAGAATCATTATGCTTGATCCAAGCTACTTTTTTTTCAGTGTATGATTCCTTTTTCCAATTTAATTGGACAAGGGTCAACAGGAATCGTCGCTTTCCCTCACGAAAGCACGTAACTTCATTTCAATGTTGCCAAATTTTCCTCGCAAATGCAAATGAACCAGGAGAATTTTGAGCATTCCGAACCGAAAATTTCACAGATTTTCCCTCAGATTTCATGCAAAAAGCAGGAAAATGTTCAACGAAAATTTCACAGATACAACTTTTTAAAATAAACCAATCGTTTAAGTCAATTTGGCAACCTTGAAATGAAGCTACGTTCACGAGAAAACCAACTGATATGTGGCCGGATTCACCCGAAATCAACCCATCTAACATCTAATCGATATAATGCGCTGCAAATATGGGGCTGCATCGATTTAATTCATTCGATTAATCGATTCGAATATCGATTCAACTATCGACGGGACCCGCTCGCGAAGGCCGGTTAATCCGCGGTGCATTAAAAATACACACACGCCATTTCCCTCACGAAAGAACGTAACTCCATTTCAATGTTGCCAAATTCCTCCTCGCAAATTGCAAGTTAATCACGAGAATATTCGGCATTTCTAACTGAGAATTTCATCGATTGTTCCTTAGATTCAATTTAAAAATCAGAATAATTTTGGATTAAAATTGCACTGGTACATTTTTGTAAAATGAGATAATTGTTTTAGTCAATTTGGCAACCCTGCAATGGACTTACGTTCCTTCCTCCAAGAGACGACGGTATGTCTCTCTCCTGTCTCCGGTCACAAACTCACGACTCCACCCGTTAGTTACACCCTGGATTTCGCATTATTTGTTTGTTCCCCCTCCCCCCGCACTGCCTCCCTTTCAGTCTCTCCGCCCGCTATGTAAACACGCTTTTGACGTATTACATCTTCACCCCCACTCTCGCCCTTCCCCCTTCCCCCGCGGTCGTCTAATTAAAACGACCTCATTAAGCGGTGCAGCTGTGAAAATATTTACGCGGAAATTGAACGTATCCTCGCGGAAATTTTTGTCCGTCTCGGACTGAGCCCTTTCTCTCTTTTTGTGGGAATGCACTCATTGTATATATGTATCGCATTCAACGCGCCTTCAGTTTAGCGAGATACTTCACACGTTACCTGGAAGTTAGTTTAGTTGCGTTGACCGAGTGGAGGGACTGACTAGAGTCATTGAGTGCACTGCATGGAGTGCGCCTTCATTTTCGAGACAAATTTTACGCCCTTCCTTGGAGCTCGTATAGTTGCGTCGACTTTTTGATTGAATAGACTGATGTCGTGGCTGTTTCATTCCTGCGGTATTCGTTTTATCTATGCTCGATGGAGTCAACGTTATCAAAAAAATAATAAGTAGTAAAATTAAGTATTCATGGTGACGAGAAAAATACTAAAAAAAATGGCCCGTAACTGTGCGTTACCGTATTCATGGTGTTAGTATCTTATGAATTCGTTTTTAACATTAATCTTAAATAAATAAATGACTTCTCAGACATGCCAAAGATTTCAATCCAAAAAATTCTCACGAACTTCATCTAGATCGATTCAGTACGTTGAGAGTTGTTCCAAGTACTCTAAATTTCCATTTCTCCTGCCATCATTTTAAACATTTTTAATGACAATTTAGTGAAATATCATCAATTCCGACGATTTTTTTCGTAGGTTTCCGCGCATTTTCAACTCAACATTTGAGTATCATAAGAAACGCGAAAAATTTGATAAATTACGAGATGAATTTCATATCATATCATTTAAGAACACAATCATAATTTATCAGATTTTCACAAGATAAAAACTCATTTCGAATTGATTGGCATTTAAAACACCCACAAAAATTTCATCAAGGAATTGAAAATTATCAGAATCTGTTTTCGCGAACCTACGATATTTTGTTGCCTGTATCTTACGGTTTCAGAGTAAGTTTTATCGTCGTCTATGTTGACTTCCTTCTTTATTTAATTATTTTGAGTACAGTCCAAAATTATCATAATTGATTTCAAACATTACTCGTAAAGAATCAATTATTTCTGTTTTTTCATTATTACTCTTGCTTTGAATAAACTCGCAATATAATGGAAATCGCAAGCGCAACGCGTTTATTCAATCTACATATATTTCAGACCACCTCACCCTGACCGGGGGTGGTCAGGTCCATTTCGCGGTCCGGGGGTTGAAACCAGTGGCGAAAACCTATCGATGTTTCCTCCATTTGAAGGCATGGTAAAGAATCGATTGTTAAGGTGTTTGTTGCGAACACCTATTTATCGATCCTTTTCCATAGTTTTACATGGCAGATCAATCGATATATCGCAAAGCACGCCACGCCACCGGTTGAAACCCCAGCGAGGGGTGTTTTCGGGGGCCAAACGGCCGAACGAAGAGGGGCCCGCAGCGAACCTGTCGCGTTTAATGATGCTTCGCGGTATCTCAAAGCCGCCGTCATTATCACGGCTCTGCTTTCTGGTCAAAAACGACGCAACTGCGATATTGGAACCCCGTGGGGATATGAGGTTTCGGCTGTGGGAGGGGCGATTTTTACGCGGGGGATTCGCCCCTCGGATTTCGTTTATCAACTCGCCGCCACTTATCGTGGAGGTGGCTCCGCGCGGGGTGTGACCGGAATATCAATTCTTATCAAAGCCGAGAGGGTCCGCAAATTCGGGGAGGGAGACCCTTTTTGCTCCGTCCCATCGCCCGTTCTGTCGTTTTAAGGAAAAACAACGTATGAGCGTTCGAATGTTGCCGAATTTATACCGATAAAAGAAGGGTTTCATCAGGAAAGTCATGAATATTTTGCTTTAAATCTGTTTAATCTAAATGATTTACCAGATAAAAACACTGAGAAACGTGGCTTGAACTGTATGTATCAAGGTGGTTAACTTGTGCTGGGTCCTTACTATTTTGAGGGTAATATGAGGCCAAAAAGTTCAATAAGAGGCAAAAATCTCGAGCTCTAAGTCAGCTAATAATGGAAATTGTTGAACTGTTGGCCTTGTTTTCCCCACAAAATAGTGTGAACCGAGTACTATTTTACCACCTCCTCTAGAAAATTAACTAAACTGGCAAAATTCTCTAAAATTGGAAGGAAAAATGTTCAAGAAAATCCGTAAATTTGTGAGAAACTTGGCAACGTCCGGTCGTTTTTATCAATTCCAGTGGGGAGACCCTTTTTGCTCGTTTATAGCTACTCCTTTTTACGGGCTGAGTAGGAATACCGTATGAACCCACGCCAATCGCTAAATTTCCTCTTCTAAAACTTGATTTTCTGGTGAGAAATATGAATATTTTCCCCTGCAATTTTTAAATAAACCAGACGCAACTGAAACCAATATCATCTAAAAATTTCAATGAAAAATACTTTGAATCTTATTGACAAATTCCTCATTTTTCAGAAGGGATTTGGCAACGTCCGATTGTCCCTTACGACGTTCCTCTACATTATTACGGGCTCATTTCGAGTGTCCGGCCCAAAAGTGACCGTTCGACCCTCACGTTTATGCATAAACCATCTCATAACCTCAATTTTCCTCACGCGCCCTTGCGTCCCTTTCTAATAGCCTCGTCGCCCACCTTTTTGGCGTAATGTTCAACTGCTTTCACTTTCTAAATAGTAGCAATTTTAAACCGGAATGACAGTGAAATATTTCAAGTTTGTGAGGGAGAATCCATTTTCTCACTTTGAAGTGGTTCTCTCCATCCGCGCGAGTAGTAACTTTTTGTTTTGTTGTGGTCATTATGGGGTCATCCATAAATTACGTAACGCACTTTTTCAAAATTGTTGACTTTGTAACGCTTTTCTAACGTAGGTTCCTATCCTTTAACTTGTAAAAACAAAATGGCGTACCAGTCTCCTCGACCCCTCCTCCCGCTACAGCGTTACGTAATTTATGGACGGCCCCTTTATCATCATTTACCGACATTTTGTTTCCGAGTTTTTTTTAATTTGATGTTTTTGTGTTTCAGGTTTGTAAATTTTCATTTTCAAAAACACAGATGATCAAGTATGATGTCACTCGGACGTGGTGACTTCTTTTAACAAGTAAGCACACGTAAATTCTCAATTTGTTCGTTGATTCGAGCATATTCACTCAGCGGAGGGTTTTGAATATTAAGTATGAGCAACGAGAAATATCAATCCTGTTAGCCCTCCCGCTTCCAAAAAACGAAAAGAAAACATAATCCGCAAAAATTAATGACATGTATTTTATCGATATGAATTAAAGTTTATTTTTTCATGGACGGCCACAATCTGTCGCTCCTCAGACGGAATAATTCAAATTCAACGTTGCAAATTTCTCTCTCGCTGATTGTACTTTTAAGAGGAGACTAAACAGTATTTACAACTGAAAAAGCAGTGATTTTTCCTCTGGCTCAATGGAGTAAGTGACCAAATTTTGGACAAAACTTTGACTTACACACTGTAAAAAAAACACATTGGATCTTGAGTCCAGACTCTTGAAAACATTGACAAGAAAAAATACTCTTGATTCAATTAGATTTAAGCTTAAATCAAGAACCAAGCCTCTTAATTTGAGCGGATTTCCTTTTGATTTAAGCTTAAATCTGATTGAATCAAGAGTCCTTTTTCTTGTCAATGTTTTCAAGGGTCTGGACTCTAGATCCAATGTGTTTTTTTTTCCAGTGCATATTCCGGAAGATAACTGCGCTGTTAGAGTCAATTTTAAAATCTTAGAATGAAACTCCTTCATCTCGAAAATGACAAATTCCTTGTCCGGAGATCCCTTTCCATCATTGAATTAAAAAACCGTGTAGAAAGGGGGGAAGTCCTCTACAAATCCCGGCAACTTCGATTCGCAACGTCAAAAAACTGAGTTGCAAGAGTCAATTTTGAAATCTTAGAACTGAGTCCCGCCCTTTCATCTTGGAAACTACGAATCCTCGTCCGGAAAACCCTTTCCATCACTCAATTAAAAAACCGCGTAGAACGGGAGAAATTTCTCTACAAACCCCGGCAGCGCGGATTCGCAACATCGAAAAGCATTTTTCAATCGCTTTGTTCCCGTCTCGCAAAACCCTCGGCGGACCCCGCGTAAATCAAACGACTTTCCGTTCGGCGTCCGCCTTTCACCGCCAAACATAAATTCTACAAATGATCGAGTAAAACCGCGCGCCGCGTCCTTTGAGAAATTTTTCCCCGGAGAAAACACGGGATGACCGTAATGCGGCTTACCCCGTCGCCGAACGGCTTCGAGAGGGAAATGAGCGAAACAGCCCCACGTCGCACAATGGATCGAGTCTATAGGCGAGGTCGGACAAAATTCGGAAACTTTAAACGCCTGTAACTCCATTTTTACGAAACTTTGAGGTTCAAAAAAGAGGGTTTCATTGGCTTTCTCGTGAAATTTTCTTCAAGATGCACCCCTTATAATTTAAAATATGACGCAATAAACACCAAAATTGTCAATTTTAGTCAAAATTTTAATGTCCAACCTCTCTAATTGACTGGATCCACTGTGCGCCGCGCTGCTGAAATTTTCTTCCATAAATACCCCTCAAAATTTAAAATGTGACGAAATAAACATCAAAATTAGCAGTTTTAGTAAACAATGTTATGTCCGACCTCTTTGCACCCCCTGATTGACTCGACCCAGGGTGGCATGAAACGTAAAAAAGAACTGAAATAATGGATTCAGTGAAATACTTCATGATTTTTCACGAGGCTGTGAAATATTTCATATTATTCTCAAGGCTGTGAAATATTCATATTATTCAGGGGCTTGGGCATGCAACCCGCACTCAAACACACAAAAGTAGAAGAAAGTCACAATTTTTTAATTCTGCGAAACGTGAAAAAGCACCAGTATTTTTCAATATCTTTCATAAATTTCTAGAACTTCACGAAATATTTCACGTGAAATTTCAATACTTTAATTTTCATGAAATTTTGCCACCCTGACTCGACCCACTGTGCGTCGGAGGGGGTGGGAGGAAGAAGCCCCGCATTTAATATTCACGATCCGTCCCCCGGTTTTCCACAGCCTACAACTCGTTGCTTTATATTTGCATAATGGGCTGTGCAGTTCGGGGAGGGGGTGGTTCGAAGGTCTAGGGCACCGTAAACCGGTGAGCAGTCAACGGTGGAGCCCCCCCCCCCCCCCCCCCNCGGAATAGGCCGCCGCCGAGACGTGTCTATTTTTTACTCAGACTATGAGACGATTCAGGATACGACTCATTAACTCTTTATTGAAGTTCTGGCGCTTCTGACTCTGGCGTCTGCGAGGAGCCAAATTAGTTTCTCATCCCTCGCGAGGGAATGCGCGATGGCTTCCGTATGCAAAACTGATCTCCTGGATTCGTTTCTGTGACGCTTGTAGCATCCTCGCCCTTCGTCAACTTTTACATAAAGAATCAATAGTCAAATCGCAAATTCCTCACACATGCAACATCTCCATTCTCTGTCCTATCCCTGCCAATGTCTGAAAAAGAACCTGTGAATTTTCAGAAAAGCTTTGGATCACACGATAGCACGAGTGTCTTGGGGGCTCATCCAAAACAGGACTTGCATCCTTTTAAAAAGAACTAGAGTGCTATCATTCTCACCCTGACTATTGGTCATCCTCGTTTCGAAATCTGCTGCTAACCCGCTGAAGTTAAAATCCAGCAAACGCAAAACTCCTCGCCGAAGAAATCATTCCGAAACACTACCCTAAGTTCGTGTCGTGGGTGTCGCCCCACCAAAACCCTTCGCTCCTCTCGCGTAAGGTCCTCAATGTCCTCGTGAGCCCTATTCTCCATATAACTTCACGCTTCTCAGGGCTCACTCAGAGACGGAGATACGCCCTTACGTCAGAGGAGCGACGAACCATCCAATCCCGACTGCGACCATTTCGCGGAGCGAGAATATAAAGCAAGTGAATTGATTCCGATTTCAGGACGATATTGCGGCCCGCCGCACGGTGGAACGAGTCAATCGGAAAGGTTGGACGAATATTTTTCGATTAAAACTGCACATTTTGATGTTCATTTCATCAAATTTTAAATTTTAAGGGGTGCTTCCGAAAGAAATTTTCACTAAAAAACCAATGTAGCCACTTTCAAAACCTTAAAGTATCGTATAAACGGAGTTATGAGCGTTTAAAGTTTCCAAATTTTGTTCTACGTCTCCTGTTGACTCGATTCACTGTGCGACGGTTGTTTTGCATGCGCTGCAAGGTGATGAAGATGTCGAGTCCCTCGCCCCTTCTTCACCCCCGCCCTCCGAGGGGGGGGGGGGGNTTGAAGTTCTGGCGCTTCTGACTCTGGCGTCTGCGAGGAGCCAAATTAGTTTCTCATCCCTCGCGAGGGAATGCGCGATGGCTTCCGTATGCAAAACTGATCTCCTGGATTCGTTCCTGTGACGCTCGTAGCATCCTCGCCCCTCGTCAACTTTTACATAAAGAATCAATAGTCAAATCGCAAATTCCTCACACATGCAACATCTCCATTCTCTGTCCTATCCCTGCCAATGTCTGAAAGAGAGCCTGTGAATTTTCAGAAAAGCTTTGGATCACACGATAGCACGAGTGTCTTGGGGGCTCATCCAAAACAGGACTTGCGTCCTTTAAAAAAGAACTCGAGTACTATCATCCTCACCCTGATTATGGGTCATCCTCGTTTCGAAATCTGCTGCTAACCCGCTGAAGTTAAAATCCAGCAAACGCAAAACTCCTCGCCGAAGAAATCACTCCGAAACTCTACTATAAGTTCGTGTCGTGGATGTCGCCCCACCAAATCCCGTCGTCCCTCTCACGTAAGGTCGTATCTCAGTTTCCTTGTGAGCCCTAATCTCCATATAACTCCACGCTTTTTAGGGCTCACTGAGAGACGGAGGTACGCCCTTACGTCAGGGGAGCGACGAACCATCCAATCCCGACTGCGACCATTTCGCGGAGCGAGAATATAAAGCAAGTGAATTGATTCCGATTCAGGACGATATTGCGGCCCGCCGCACGGTGGAACGAGTCAATCGGAGAGGTCGGACAAATATTTTTCGATTAAAACTGCACATTTTCATGTTTATTTCATCACATTTTAAATGTTGAGGGGTGGTTCTGGAAGACAATTTCACGAGAAAACCAATGCAACCACTTTTAAAACCTTAAAGTATCGTATAAACGGAGTCGTGAGCGTTTAAAGTTTCCAAATTTTGTTCGACGTCTCCTGTTGACTCGATTCACTGTGCGACGGTTGTTTTGCATGCGCTGCAAGGTGATGAAGATGTCGAGTCCCTCGCCCCTTCCTCACCCCCGTCCTCCAAGGGGGGGTGGCCAGCACTCACGGAGCACTCGATGCATAGCGCTTTCGGAATCGGACCCGTTGCTCCGTTTTGGCGGCGGTTCAAGAGCGGGACGCGGCTTAAGATTCATGCCACTGTTGTCGGCAATCGATAAGGGCACCTCCAGGGCTCCCGCGTCCTCCGGAGGAACGTCCTATCGACGTCCGCACGTTGTCGGATTACGCTCGATAAAATATTTAAAAACTTTGCGTCGAACGACGCCATTATATAATTTTTGAAAACGAATCGAACCAAGACGTAGGAGGGGAGGCCAGGGTGTCTGCAGGTCCGGAATGTCCGGAAATAGTACTGATCTTTTAAAGGCGGTCCGGAAGTACTGAAAAGTGCGGAATTCCGTAAGAAGGTCCGGAATTTTTTTCAGTTTTTGTCACCTTTGTCCCAATGTGAGCGAGAAATTCAAATTTTTGAAATTTTTCGAATTTTGTAATGTGGAGGTTTTGAAAAAGTACTGTATTTTTATGTGGAGGAGGTACTGAATTACTTGGAAATGTACGGAAAAAGCACTGGAAAAGTACTGATTTTTGGCCAGCCTGTTAGACACCCTGGAGTCATCCAGAAAGTAAGTTTATCTATTAAATATCTCCTAAATTAAATTAGATAGAGAAAATATGTAAAATGCGTTGAAAAGTCACTACTGTGAGGTCTTTAACGCGCTATAGATTTTTAAATTTGGTGCAGTAGAATTTGAGGGAAGTGGGATTTTCTAAACCCAAAGATTTGATGATTGATGCCGGCGCAGAGATACGACTATTCGTGCTTGATGGATGTCCGTGTTGTATCTACAAAATTGAAGGCGCGATAGCGCGAGGCGTGAACTCGCAATGCTCCGCTTTGTGCTGCCAATGAGACGTTGCTTAGATTCGGGGGAGGTTTGAAAAACAAGGTCCGATTGCTTGTCTCTCATCCTCGACTGTGTTGCTCATGCAGCCCTTGAAGCATCACCACGAATTAGACAAACGGAAACAAGCACAAGTTGGAAATATAGCGAGGGAAAAGACGCGCGTTGACGACGGCGCTAAGATACAACTATTCGTGCTTGGTGGATGTCCGTGTTGTATCTACAAAATTGAAGGCGCGATAGCGCGAGGCGTAAACTCGCGATGCATTCGCTCTGTACTGCCAAAGAGGTGTGCGGCTCAGATTTGGGAGAAATGTTTAAAAACAAGGCTACGATTTAGAATACCCACAAGGTATTCGGAAAATTCCTATTTTACCGGAAGAAATTTGGCAACGCTCGAATGTCCATACGCTATTTTTCCTCAGCACGGGAGAACGGGCGCCTTGTCCCTTGCCTCCTCCCCTTCAGAGCGTTTGCCTCTGCCGCTGTTTGTTCGTCCCTATTTTGCGTTCGTGGTGTGTCTCTGTGTCTGTGTGAAATAGTGTTGTGTGCTCTTGTCAGGACTCCGGATAGTTTTTTATGCGCGTGTTGTCCTATCTTAATTCACGGCGATCCTAGTATAGATTCCAGCTGAACGGAAACCCCATTCCTCCCATGTAAAACGCTCTCTCGTTACGTGGTTTTTACTCAACGGTCCCTGCGTTTGTTATCGTGTTTCCCGCTCGCGATGCGATTAGCGAACCTTGCGAGAGTGTTATCCGTTCGCAATACTCGTAATCCTCCACTGGAGATCTAGATTGCGCCACCATCGGCTCTTCCAAGTCGGTAGTATTGTTTTCCCTCCTTGTGAAGCCATTTTACGTACTCGATTTCAGCGGCCCGATTCAGACCCGTCACAAGGGAAGGGGGAGGAGGATACTGGGTCCTTGGTATCGAACGCACATGTAACGCTTTTCTTATGAGGAAATGTGAAAAATTTAACCTAAAAATTTCGCAGAGGGTGAATGATTTTTCAAAATAACGCTGGGGCACCGTAGAATTCTTCGTACTTCTTTGGCGATTTCTCTCTATTTTCAAGATTTTTAGTATAGAATGATATTTTTTTTACTTTTACTTAAATTTACTTCAACGTCTTTGGAATGCAAGCGTCCGTTTTTTTCTTCTCAGATCGTGAGCTTTTAAAGAAAAATTCTATCATTTTCACTGCATTTCTTCATTCTCCCCACTCCTGGTGAGGAGACAGCAGCCATGAACAACGCTGCATCGGGAGGTCAGGGGTCGGGTGACCGCGGTGGCGTCGGCCGGAGGAAACGACGTCATTAACCGATGACGTGGATGACGTGAGAGCACTGACGCGACGTGACGAGGGCAATGCAGCAGAAGGGGTGATTCGACTGATACACGTCGTGGAACGGGCAACGGGGTAGCGGCTCCGTTCGACGCATCGTTATCTCGTCGCCGCGACGTCACTCCCCGCCCCCGCCTCCTTCCGAGGTTCGTTAGCTTGGGCGTTGCTCTCAGCGTTAGGCGTCAGGAGTCCGTCTATTGTTGACGGTAGTGATGGAGTCGTGTATCCTGACGTCATGGTAGGGATGAAAATCAATTAAGTTGGACGTTCGTCATACTCACATTTTGAGGGTTTAAAATGTTAGAATTTGTTAAAACTGAACTTTTTAAGCCAAACTGGGGAGTATGTTTAAATGCATCAGAGAACGAAGTGAACATTACTGCCGTGCTGAAGAAAAACGCCGTATTAACATTAGAGAGTTGCCACATTTTTTCGGATGTGTATTTTGGAGGAAAATTATTTATATTTTTCCTTGAAATTTTTAGATAACTCAGAGCAAATCGCTGACAACATTTTGTGGAAAATTTGAAGGAGAATATTCAACATTTTTCCAGTAAATTCAGTTTTTATTAAAGAAAGTCTGGCAACGTCTAAAAGCTCTTACGGCGTTTTTCTTTGGCACGGCAGAATAGCGAGCTACTCGATGCAGAGGTTGGATAACTGGTCGTGGAGAGAACGCCTTCAATTTTGTCGGATACTTCGCGCCTCATCGAGGAGTTAGTTCAATCGCATTGGCTCCTTGCACGCTTGCCGTGCCGTGAATGGATCTCGTAAAGAGAACGCCTTCAATTTTGCGGATACTTCGCGCCTCATCGAGGAGTTAGTTTAGTTGCATCGGCTCCTTGCACGCTTGCCGTGCCGTGAATGGATCTCGTAGAGAGAACGCCTTCAATTTTGCGGATACTTCGCGCCTCATCGAGGAGTTAGTTTAGTTGCATCGGCTCCTTGTACGCTTGCCGCACCGTGAAATGGAGGAATCTCGTATCGAAGGGGGAGTCAGGAGAAGCGCGTCGAAAAAGTGTCCATCTCGCGGAGGTAGTTAAATGATTTAACCGCTTCCGAAGGGAGGAGGGAATTTCCACCTGGAGACGGGGGCGGGGGCCATAAATTAATAGCTCTTTTTCCGGCGTTGTAATTATCGTGTCGTTGCCGGAACAAATTACAAGAGAATGGATGTAAATCATGCGATAAAACGAGTCGTCGCGTTTACGCAATAATTAACGGGGGCCGAGGGGGTGGAGGGG
>NW_017547198.1:665627-678784 GCF_001854935.1 Bemisia tabaci
GGGGCTGGGTGCGGCTCTGGCTTCATTAAGGGTGCTTTGCGTGTTTCGCGTGTTCCGCCGCGCCTGGCCAGGTATTCTCCATCGTCTTGGAAATTTTGGCAATATTATCAGAATCGAGCTTTACTCGTCGGGTGTGTAATCGTGGAGGGGAGCGAAAAGGTAACAGCAGCTTTAGGAGTAAGTTTCATTGCAAACAAAACTTAACCTTCGTTGCAAAAAAAATAAAATAAAAAATTAATTAATAATTGGACGTATTTGTGTCAAACGGAACTAAGCGCCAATTTGAGTTCCTTTTGAGGAATTTAGAATGCCGGATAGCGCGTTCTGTCAAACGGAACTAAGCGCCATGGAAAAGCATTGCGAGTATAGGACGGAACGAGCCCGACGCCCGTTTCCGCCGCCAATCCAAGCCCCCCACTACCTTCCTCCTCCGATGGCACTTAGTTAGTTCCGTTTCACAGAAATACGTCCAATTAAGAATGAGGTTTCATTGCAAATTGCAATAAAGTCGCAATATTATTGATGGATGCACTAGGGATGATCTAATTTTAGCAAATGACGTCTCATTGCAAATTGCTAATTATTGGAGCTCCCAGATCTAATTTTTTACAAATTTTATCACTGATTACGTATGTTTGTTACCCCTTCCACGGAAGAAGAAGAAGAATCGAACGAAAAATCGTGATAAATTGAGATAAAATTCCGATTTTCCCAAACGTTGTTTTATAGAAATAAAATCGCGACAAGATCGAGGGTAATCGCGATTTTGTCGCCGATCAAATCGCGATATGTTGAAATTAAGTTGCGATGTTTCTACAGTTTTTGGCGATTCAATCTCGATTTTATCGACGGAAATTGATCGCGATTTTATCGAACCTAAAATTGCGGTGTATTCATGTCTGTAACCCTCATTACCTCATTGATGCCCGCCAATTTCTCACCTGAGTGTCGAACGAAAACGCAACGCTGTTGGATGTAGTAGTTTTTCATCCCTTCCGCAGATTCGCACTCGCGTGTTAAGCGATCGAGGGTGCGGGGGCGATCGGTGGGGAGGGGTGATCAGGGGGGGGGGCGATATGGGGCCCCATCAACCGCGTCCCCCACTCTAATTCGTTTCCGCTGCCCGAACCCCGAGTTATCTCCCCTTGATTTCTTCATTGTGGCTTTATCGTTCCGCTGCAACTTTCTCCCGCTTTTCCGATGAATTTCTACCACGCTTTTAACTGCTCTCATGTCCTCCATGATTATCTTTTCGCCCCACTGTACGCTGTTGTGAGGGAGACCCTCTCGATGTGCATGATGATCGGGCCATGTTACCAGATAGTGCTGAAAAAATAGCACTTTTCTCCTTTTAAAAGCATGTGAATTATTCAAATTTTATCGTTCAACCTGGCATTGTTGACGAGCTGCTCTGAAAGTTTCTATCGCAGAGTAATTTTCTAGTACTGTATTTAGAATTTGTGGCCTCCGTTGTAAAAGAGACCTGCCTTCCTGAGGGTCGATTATTGAAACTGATAGACAAAGCTATAGACAAAGACGACAAAGGGATTTGGAGAGATCCTGTGGTGGCAATGTTCTTAGGAGGTAGGTAATGGACCAACTATCGGCAACCCACCAAAGATCCGACAGTTAGTCCATCATTTTCTTCCTTAGTCTACAGGAACCAACCATGTCAACCAATAGGATCGCTCCATACACCCTTCATCTTCTTTGTCTATCGCTCTGTCTATCAGTTTCACTAATCGGCCCGCTCGATCGACAATCCGTCGTTTTCCTCTCAAGAGAATGTAACGCCACCTGAATTCTGCCAAATTTTCCCGCGCTAATTGCGTTTTTACCAGGATAATCTTGGGTATTTTTAATTGAAAATTTACAAATTCTTTTGATCTCATAGGTATTAAAATCGGGAAAATGTTCAATAGACAATTACGTCATTTCCATTATGGGATGAGCCCTACTTCCCATATTACTTTATACTCTGCGAGGCTCACGTCAAAACGGAATTATGCATTTATGTCAGAGGGTTCAATGAAATACTGAACCGCGTTGAACAAGAGATTTTTTTCTCTTTCCCGTTCGTACCCCTCAGATCTTTGAGATTGCAAAAATTTAAACAGTGATTCTGAGGAGCCGTCTGGTGTAAGCAGTGGCGAGGCGTTAAAGATCGATTATCGACTTTGCCCCCATTTGAAACTGTGGTAAAGAATCGATTCATCAAGTGTTCGTTGCGAACACTCTATCGATCTTTTTCCATAGGTTTAAATGGCAGATTAATCGATAAATCGTAAAGCACGCCACGCCATTGATCGATTATCGATTTTGCCCAACTTGAAACAGTGGTGAAGAATCGATTATTCAAGTGTTCATTGCAAACACGCTGTCTATCGATCCTATTCCATAGGTTTAAGTGGCAGATCAATCGATAAATCGCAAAGCACGCCACGCCACCGGTTGTAAGCAGTGTGATTTTAAAGACTCTCGGTAAGATTTATTTTCTAAAGCATGCGTGCTTTCAATGAAAGCTCGGAGAGAGTCTATTCATGAAGGGTAAGGTTTTCCATTTAATTAGCCCCAACTCTTTCATTTTATCACCCACCCTTTCGCCTGGGATCCTTTAATTGAAGTTTAGTAGAGAGGATTCAACTTTTTTGGCTCGTTTCAGAAAGCTCATCTCCTATTGATTTACTCACGCAGATACGTGATTTTTGTATTTGTGTCCATCTCGTCCAATTAGTAATCAGGGTAGGAGGGGGATAATTATAACACCGTGAAGATCCACTACTTCAGGCTCAATAGGAAGTATTTATGCTTAAAGACCTATGTGGATAGGGTTTACGTTCAACATCGTTCATTTTATCAATTGGGTCACGCTTAGTAAAACGAAAGCCAAAATATAGAGGAAAAATACGTTCGTAGTTGTTCTAAACTCAATTCTCTTCTGTTTCCATCTGTTAGATAATCAGAAAGGAAAATGATATTTTCGATATTTATGAATATATTTGCGAAACTTCATCTTCGATAAAGTCTCATGGAAGAAGACAAGTCGTTTCCCCTCACGAAAGAACGTAACTTCATTTCAACGTTGTCAAATTTCCCATCGCAAATCGCATATGATCTAGGAGAATCTTTAGAATGCCTAGCTGAAAGTTTCACTGATTTTCCCGTAGATTGCATGCAAAAATTAGGAAAATTTTTGATGAAAATCGTACAGGCACAACTTAGTAAAATAAATTAATGTTCAAGTCGATTTGGTAACCTTGAAATGGAGTTACGTTCCCTCGTGCGGGAGACGACGAATTGTAGTTCCTAACTGCAAAACGCAGTCTCATTGCATTTTACGTTGACTTATTTTTTCTCATATCTAGTCATTTTAATCTGTAATTTAAAATTAAAGCATACCTCGAAACTTGCTGGGAACCTTCTCCAAATACATGGTACAGGATATACACTAAAAAAATACTCTCGAAAATTCAAATATTATTTTCCTTTAAACATTTTAATTACAGCATACCTCGAGACTTATTGGGAACCTTCTCGAAATACATACTACAGGATCCACACTAAAAAAATACTCTCGAAATTTCAAATAGGATTTCCCTTAAAACATTTTACAAATTTATTTCGAAAAATGAAATATGAGAGAAAATCAGGCAACGTGAAAAGCAGGATTCGAAATTATCTAACAAACCTGAACTCGAGCGAAGAATTGATATGCATAAAGGTAATGCTGAAATTGTATTTAAGTTATGAAATCGAGGAACATGGGATTTTTTCGCGGCAATAATATTAGTTAGAGGGGAGAGGAGTCCTTCCTCAGATCCATTTCTAAATAAATCCGCTTTACGGTAATCCGTGGCTCGTGCGGTGAGTTGAAATATTACCCGTGCTCGCGCTTAAAGAAAAATGTAACTCGAGATATTTAAGCGCGGAAATATAGGTGGTCCTCATCCTGTGTAACATCGTTTTTCAGTTAAGTACCTAGCGCGCGCTGGCAATTCAACTGAAAGCTGAACACGGACCTGGTGTGTCGAAAACCCTCTCTCTTAAACGCCTAGAGTAACTTGATAGAGATAGTATTGCCATGTGGATTGCATTTTGCGAAAAGGAACCAAAAGCATTGCAATGATGTGTGTATTTTCATCATTTGCAATAAAAGTACTGAAATCATGAAGAAATATGAAATTACATGGTAATTGAGTAACTTGATAGAGATAGTATTGCCATGTGGATTTCATTTTGAAAAAAAGAACCAGGAGCATTGCAATGTTGCAAAGATTGTGCAACTTCTTTTGTCTTGGGAGAAAAAAACCTAATCATCCATTGACAGTTTCTATCTCACTCGCTAAAAACTGTAAATTTAAGACAAAAATTACCATGTAAATTTCATATTTCCTCGTGATTTCAGTACTTTTATCGCAAAGGATGAAAATGCACACATCATTGCAATGCTTTTGGTTCCTTTTTGCAAAATGCAATCCATGTGGCCATCAGGGCCCAAAAAGGCTGTCACCTTTCCTACTAGACATACACTAAACAAATTCCGTCAGTAGTTTTCAGACTCCAACATCAAACCAAGATGGCCAAGAACGCTGCCGTGCTAAGGAAGAACGTCGTATGAGCCTTCAGGCGTTGCCAAACTTCTGTGACAAATCACCAATTTTCAGTAAAGTTTTTGAATATTTGTCTTCAAATTTTTCAGAAAATTTTGTTCAGAATATGGCCTAAATATTCTGAAAATTTCAGGGAAAAATTTTCAGAACTTCCCTCAAAGATGAACATTACTTCAGAGGAAATTTGGCAACTCTCGAATGTTCATACGGCGTTTTTCCTTAGCACGGCAGAATGATGGTACACGAGTGTCATTCCGCGAAAAGTTGCATATATGCAAAAACTAAGTTATATTTTTGCTTTAGAAACAATGAGCAGTAACAATTGAAATAATGAAGTATTCTGGCTAAGTTGTATTCATAAGTTGATTGTCCTTTTAGGCCTCAAGATGAATGTATATACATCAATACCCAACCAATACTCTTGAAATAAGAATTCATGCCCCCGAAACGCCAGAGGACGTTCAGAGGGGTGCTCGATATGATGGAAACATCATATCGAGCACACGTTATCCCATTTCAACTGAGACTCAAATAAAAATGTCTATCGCATAGCAGTATCACCATTGGGTTTGCAATCACACAACGTCGTTCCCGTCACGATTGACCGTAACTACATTTCAATGTCACCAAATTTCCATCATCAAATTGAATTTTGACCAAAAAAATCTTGGGAATTTCTGACTGAAAATTTCACCGATTATTCATCTAATCTTATGCATAAATCAGAAAAATGTTCGACAAAAATGATACAAGTTTACTCCCGTAAAAAATTGAATTGTTCGAGTCGATTTTGCAACCTTGGAGTGGAGTTACGTTTCTTATTGCGGGGCGCGACGACAACTAGTCCACGTCCTCAGAGACAAGATTTAAAGGAAGCAAATTCCCGCGTGAAATCGACGTCACCGAAGATTTGTGACCGGGACCGAGGTGAGGCTTTCATGGGTATTGGTTTTATCGACCGGGGGATTCATCNGGGGGGGGGGGGTCTGGCGTCTGCAGAGCGTCGGGGCGCTAGACTACCCCCTCCCCATCCCCCACGCGCAGTCTGGATCCTAAAAAGTCTCGGGTAGTGCGAAAGTGCACTTAAGACACGTTCCGAGTGCGAGCGATGGAGAGAAAAAAAGTCCTAAACCGAGGAAAACAGAGGCGAAACCGAACGAAAACACGAAAGTTTGGCGGAATGTGAAGAGGGCTCTTGCGGAAGCTCAAGGTGCGACCGNGGGGGGGGGGGGCTGTGTTTTAGACTCGAGTGCTCGTCACTTTGTTTGTTTTTAAACACCTTGCTCTCGAGACTAGTGGCGACGAAAATCGTCGTCGACCGGACGAAGTAACGTAACTCCATTCCGAAGTTGTCGAATTGACTCAAACAGTATGTTAATTTTACAAAAATGCACCTGTGCAATTTTAATGCAAATTTGTCAATTTTTGCATGGATTCTGAGGAAAAAACTGTGAAATAAACAGTGAGAAATGTCCAAGATTCTTCTGGTTAATGTGCGCAATTTGCGAGGGGGAATTTGGCAACATTGGAATGCGGTTACGCATGTATGTTAACCAATGTATAGCTATCGACCGGTATGATACCGGTATTGTAAAACACCAAGGCCCGATTTATGTTGGCAGATTTGCGGTCGGCTGCAATTTGAGGCAAGGATGTCGACTTTGTTGTTCGGTTGTTGATTGATAGTTTGCACCGCTGAGAAACTAAGGATGGCTCGACCCTGCTGTAAAAAAAAGCTCAACTTGCGTACAACTCGAGTTTAGAATATAGATTTCCTGACTTAAAATCGGATTTAGAGGTTAGGTTTCTCAACTTGCGGTCGATCGTGAACCAACAAAGATTGGGCCCAGCCTCTATTCTCTTTGGGCCGGGTAGTTTGGCCGAGAAAACTTATAGTACTCTCGACTTGAGTGCAAGAAGCACTCTGCCATGTTAAGGAAGAACGCTACACGAGCCGTCAGACATTGCCACATTTCCTTCGATAAAAACCGAATTTACTCGAAAAATTGCCAATGCTTTTCTCCAAATTTATCAGACAATTTCACTCGCAACAGAATCTAAAACTTCCACAAATTTCGAGGAAAAATTCGCATCATTTTTCAAATAAAAAAAACATGTTTTATCCAGGAAAATTTGGCAACCCTTGAATGTCGATACGCCGTTCTTCCTTAGCGCGGTAGCACTGCAGGGACGAATTAACCTGAATGGCGGACTAATTACTTAATTTCCCTCGTCTTTACCGATACCGGGCGCCGAAGATTAAGGAGCAAGGGGAGGGGGAGGGGGTCGGATTTACTTAAAGAGTAGAAGCCGGGAGGAGGTCGCGGCTCAAATTTGCCGACGGAATTTAGAGAGTAACTTGGTCGCCGAGTTACTTCGGTGGCCTCTCATTAAAGCTCAAAGCTGCAAGTTTTACCTCATCGGCTTGTTGAGTTGCCTTGTTCGAGGGTCGAAGGAAGGGATCAAATTTTCCCCGAAAATGGGTCAGTAGTTGTGCGCGTTGTATGTCATAGAAAGGTTGCATTATGTAGACTAGGAAAAGTCGCGGTATTCGTCAGAAGTTGTTGAAAGATCCCTTAATGTTAACACTCAAGCTTGAGTCAGATGTACTGGATAAAAAGTCGCTTGGATTAGGGTCCAGACTCTTTAAAACATTGACAAGAAAAATGCTCTTGATTCAATCGGATTTTTTGCTTGAATCAAAAGGAAATCCATCGAAATCAAGAGGCTCGGCTCCGCGACTCAAGAAAAAATCTGATTGAATCAAGAGTATTTTTTCTTGTCAATGTTATTACGAGTCTGGACTCTAGATCCAAGCCACTTGCTTTTGAATTTCCCGGTTTGCGATAATTGTATATTTATGAGGAATTTTTTGTCAATTGTCTCTCTGAACTTCAAGTTGATTGAAATAATTCTGTAATAACACTTATAAAGAGATAATATTATGGACAATTCGCATATCGATGGTGAAACTACCGAACGATACATTTCGGTTTGCGACGTTCCAGACTTCCTCTCATACTTCATTTTTTCAGTAAAGAAATACTGGACGTCCATTCTTAAAAACTTCCGTGATCCTCCTTCTCTGTGCCAGGCAAATTCCAAAAAACTTCAAAGAATGATGTTGAACCATTCTCCTCGAAGAAAATAAAAGGAAGTAAGCGCATTTTCCATCGCTACCTCAAATTCTGAGTATCAGTCCCATCTCGACAAGTATCACTTCCCCACAAAATCCGTCTCCAACCTTATAGGTTTCATTTCCCTCAAACAGTCGCATTCGGAGATCAAGGAGTCAAGATGAAGATTCATTGGAGCGATGTTTTGACGGGAATCTCTTCAATTCATCATTTGCGATTGGCGGCGTGGCGTGCTTTGCGATATATCGATTTATCTCTCACTTAAACCTATAGAAAAGGATCGATAAGCAGGGTGTCCGTAACAAACACCTTAATAATCGATTCTTCAGCATAGCTCCGAATGGGGAAATCTCGTCAATCGATCATTCTCGCCTTGATCACACCACAGAATCTCAGTACTTTTCTGAAGTCCTTCATTCAATTAGGTGCCAAGAAATACGGGGACGGCGTTAATTTTAGCTTGATTAATAGCAGGAAAGTCGAAGAGGTTAGCCGAGAATAAACAAAGTGTAAGGGCGAAGCCACTAATGGGAGTAGAAGAGCGAGAGGTTTTGGTTTACGACGCCGGAGCGTTGATGTCGTGCCGATAATTTTGAGTCTAATCCATTAGTTTTATTAACTCCTCGAGTAACGTCAACGGAATGGGTCCCTTTGTCGACCGTAAAGAATATTTTGACAAGACGAGCAGATAAGAGATTTAAGGAGCACTAGAAGAGTTGGTGAAGAATACTTCGGTGGCTTGAGATATACTCTTCGCCGGAAGAACGCAAACATCGAGGTATCGAACAAATGTTGATAATATTGTTTCAATTGGGTTGCATTTTGCAAAAAGGAACCAAAAGCATTGCAATGATGCTATACGATTGTGCAACTTCATCCTCTGCAATAAAATTGCCGATATCATGAAAAAATATGAAACTTACATTGTAATTTTTGTCTTAAATTCACAGTTTTTAGTGAGTAAAATAGAAACTGTTGATGAATAATCAGATTTTTCTTCCAAGACAAAAGAATTTGAACAATCTTAGCAACATTGCAATGCTCCTGGTTTCTTTTTGCAAAATGTAATCCAATTTATACCAATAATTCTATTATACACATTATCCTCTAAGTTTCGATTCCTATCAATCCAGATATGATAATTGTTTAAATTTAACTAGTTTATAAAAAACATTAATATGTGAAATTGAAGATTACTAAAAAAATGTTACCCTTTCGTGCATGCAACAGACCCATTATTACTTATTGCTAATTATACTAGAGATTCGAATGGCAACCGTTCCATAAAACGTGTAAAGATAAGAAGCGTATTTTCGTTGATGATCGGTCGAGCCAAAATGTCGCGGCAATGGCGGCGGGATCATAATCGGGTTTGTAAACAGACTTCCGAAATTGATGCTGGTCGGATACCATCATCTTCATCAGGTCATTTCTAAACCCTACTTTTTTAGGATTATATTTTGGCTCCAACGTTTGCAAGAATTCCACCTTCTATCTGTCTGGTGAATCACGATGTTGTTCCGAAAAATTATGATCGCGTCAAAACAAAATACGGAACCGCTTGATCCACCCATTTTGGTTCGACCGATCATCAACGAAAATACGCTTAAGGAGTCCTCAGAGGAAATTGAGAAAAGCATCATCAGGGTTTAGAGCGTCCTTACTGCTCCATCGATACAGCGATCCGACCTATCAAAACCTCCTGGAGGAGACGAAGAAGAAGAAGATTTCAGCCAAGAGCGTAAGCTTCCGCTCTATAATGCATGCAATATTCAAGACCGTGTTTGGCCCTGCCTTTGTTTCGGCGAGGTATCAATTTCCACATTCCTCCATCGAACCCCGGAGCGTACTACACCCCAACTTTTATTGCGTTGCGCTCAGCTTCCAGGCCACTCTGAACCCGCCACGCTCATCCACGGTGCGGCAAAACAGCGTATCTGGGTACGATCTATGTGGGATTTACGCGTTTCTTGCATCCCGGGGCAGTTATCCGCTGCAATTTCGGGATCACGCATTCGACTGCAATTTCCGCGGGTGCAAAGCGCCAATAAAAGTGGTGAATAAAAGCATCGCGTGTCGGTTCGCAGAGGTCGAAGCGGGTTGAACGTTAACCTAACGCAGCTATAACGTTTCGAGGGACTTCCGGTGACCTCCGATTTGCTTCCGATTTGCCGCGTTTTCTCGCGTAAATTTTTTACAATTTTATTTAGGAGAAATTTTAAAATTGTGCACAGTCATCTCTCTTTTTTCCCCTCCCTTGTATTTTGCTCGCTGTTTCTCCTTCCTGTTTTTTCTCATTTGCCGTTCGATAACATTTACTAATTTTCCGGACAGTTTGTAATTATTCTTCTTTGAATTTAGCACATTCACAAGTCGATGCTATGTCTTTAAAAACTAGAAGAGAAAATACTAATAGCTTGTCTGAAAAATGAGTATCGAATCGTGAGAAATTTTGTAACCTTGGAATTTTCATTCGCCATTGGCACCATTCGTACGACGATTGTCAATTTTTCTCACGAAATTTTTCTTCACAAGAAGCGTAGTGGTGGACATTGTACCGGCAGACATTCACAATCAGTGCGAGCGACGCTAGATAAATGTGAAATCGTTGGCAGGCGCAAGGATACAACTATTTTAACCCGAGCGATAGTCGGGCGGTATCGTGCAAAATTGAAGGCGTTTTGAAAATTTTTCGCTCTACGTATGTTGATTGACGGATAGGTGGGATGAATCTCGTCGATCTTTTGAAAAAGTCAATTTCGAAGGTACATCTTACTTTCGCAAGGAATGTTTTCGGTTCACTGGAAGAAAAAACACATTGGACCTAGAGACTCTTGAAAACATTGACAAGAAAAAGAACTCTTGATTCAATCAGATTCAAGCTTAAATCAAAAGGAAATCCGCTCAAATTAAGAGGCTTTGTTCTTGATTTAAGCTTAAATCTGATTGAATCAAAGAGTATTTTTTCTTGTCGATGTCTTTAAGAGTCTGGACTCTAGATCCAGTGGTTTTTTTTTCTTTTTTTTCCCCCAGTGCAATTCTAATGCCGCACTCTCCTTATAACGTACCTAGGTCAAAACGAAAAACGTTTCTCTCCACAAAATTGAAGCAACTCGACTGAGGTCAGGAGCCAACAGCGCAGAGCTGTGAGAGCGTTTAAATCAGTTGCAGCTGACCCGTGGCGGGGGNGGGGGGGGGGGGGGGCTTAAACGGAGGCGGAGGCCGAAACCGTGCGGCCGTGTAATGTGACGTAATGGGTCGGCGAGATTATTCGCGGGGTCGATTGCGATCGGGTCGGGGGCGTGCACGGTGCAATTGAAAGGGATTAATCGCCCGAGTGTTCGGAATCTCGTAAGTGCTTTTATGGACTATCAATAAAACACCGGCCCAACGATAAGCATGCACCGCGCCAACCGTAACGAATTTGCCTCCGGCCATCGGAACGTCCGTCGTCGATTGGCTGACAAAAGGACATAACTACACTTTGAAATGAGCCTGGGAAAGCATTGAGTTATACGGACGACAGGGCTCATCGCGTCTTGTAGTTACGCTCTTGTGTCAGGAGGGCGACGAATTATGCGCTTCCACTTGACGAAGTGCCCACGAAACCAATCTATTGAGCCCTCTAGGTTGATTTTTGTTATTACCATGTTAATTTCGTAAAGTTTGAATTGAACGTATTTCTACCGAACGGAACTATGTGCATTAACACATGAGCCCTGAGACCCATCAGAATATATGCATGACAGAGCTCACGCCATAATACACATAGTTCCATTTGGCTGAAATATGTCCAATTGTGAATCAGGTTCCCCTGACTTTTCCTATTTTCCGCTGACTCTTCAGGGTGCCTCGGGGTCAACGTTTAAAAAGTCAAGAGGCGTTTTCAGAGGTCCTAATCAGGTTTTTCTTTGTCCGTAGACACGGGTCCAAAAATCCAACCGAGCTTCAAGGATGAAAAGTGGAAAGGAATTTTTTTAAAACTATTTTCCTTCAAATTAACACACCTTTCTCTAATTTTCGATTTTAGGGCCCATATTCAAAGGACAAAAGATTCCACTTTTGACTTCAGAATAATCTTCCAAATATAGACGCCCAAGAGGAAAAATACGTATCTCATAATGTGGTGTCATTCTGCCGTGGTAAGGAAAAACGCCGTACGAGCCTTCAGGCGTTGTCATATTTCCTTCAATATAAGACAAATTTATTGGGAAAATTGCGAATATTTTTCCTCGAATTTTTCAGGCAATTTTGTTCGCAATTTGATCTAAAATATCTGAAAATTTCAAAGAAAAATGTGCATAGCTTTCCTCAAAAATACATGTTTTATCCGGGGCAATTTGGCAACTCTCGAATGTTCATACGGCGATTTCCGTAGCACGGCTGAATATTCTCAACCCAAGTTGTATATGTTAAAAGAGGAACCAGCCATTGACGTAAATCAATTAGATATATAATCGTTTCAAGTTTGTTTGTTTGTTGTTTTTTTTTTTGTTTTTTGTTTTTTTTTTTTTTTTTTTTCATTCAGTTGACTTGTTTTGTGGATTTTCTTCATTCGTCNGGGTTGATATGTGCGAGTTAATGACGCGCCTTATCAACACATTGTGTTGGAGTTCACTGCTTGTTTTTTATTCATTCAGTTGACTTGTTTTGTGGATTTTCTTCATTCGTCTTTTAAAATTCACGCAAAATTGCAAGGAAACATTTCGATTCATATTCCTCGAGAAAAACAAAACACAATCGAAAATTTGTAAACGCTCCAATCGATACGCATTTGCAATAATTTTGTCGTGAAATCTGGCACACCCTGTAGATTGTAAGACCTCTTGCCGTTATCCCTATGGTCAGAAAGAGGGTAAGAGAAAGCAGCAACGAAACCCTCAAAGCGACTCGATAGCAGTGGCGTGGCGTGCTTTGCGATATATCGAATGATCGGCCATTTAAACCGATGGAAAAGTATCGATAAAAAGGGTGTTCGCAGCGAACACCTGAATAATCGATTATTTACCACATCTTCAAACGGGGAGATGTCGATACATCGCAAAGCACGCCACGCCACTGCTCGATAGCAAAGCAGGTCGAGACGCGTCCGCTATTTTACTACGAAAGAGAGCATTAACTCCATCCCAGGTTTAGCCTTGTAGTTCGTAAGACCGCGTGCTAACTGCAGCTCGAAGCCGGACGGAGATACTGCTGTCTCGCGTAGGACGGGCCGGAAAATCGGAAAATCAAGGAGCCGAGGGCGGAAAAGCCGGGAAACCGGATAATCCGCCGCCGCCAACATGAAAGAACGCGCCGCGCCACGCCTAGTCCTAATGCAAGCGCCTTGATAAATGGTTTTAAAGTGTTTTCATCCAGTTATTGAATCAAACGAAAATCAACATTTCACTCGACCACTTCCCAGCCCCTC
>NW_017547198.1:678846-719870 GCF_001854935.1 Bemisia tabaci
ATCCGCTCATTTCGGTCTCTTCTCCGTTTTCACGAGTTTCGACGGGTTTTGAACGCTGTGCGTCTTCACTGTCGTGCTAAGGAAAAACGCCGTATGGACCTTCTGGCGTTGCCAAATTTCCTTCGATAAAACACGACTTTTCCGGTAAATTTATGAATTTTTTCCCTTCAATTTTTCAGATAATTCTGTTCGCACTTTCAACCAAAGTTCCTGAAAGTTTCAGGGGAAAATATTCAAAAATTTCCTTAAAAAGCAACATTTTAGTGAAGGAAATTTGGCAACTCTCGAATGTTCGTACGGCGTTTTTCCGTGTAACGGCAGTTCACCCAGAAGTCAATTTTTCGATGATATCGTCCTGAAACACGAGCGGATGACGTATGGTCCGTCGCACGAGCTCTTTTTCTAGTTGTCTCGTCAGTGTCGCGCTGCTTGACGCCTTATTTTTAGCGCCCTCACGATTTGATGTTTTTTGAAGTTTAAAAGATCGATGGTGGAATTTGGAAGCAAGTATCATGGTTTCCAACGTTAGGTTTGGTTTAGATTGCGATTAGTAAGAATAAACGCAGCGTTGAAATGTAGTTACGCTTTTTCGCGTTTTCCCCCCTTCTAGAGGTGTAGATTATAAAACGGAGCATTTTCAAAACGCCTTCAATTTTTACGATACCACCCGACCATCGCTCGAGGTGAAATAGTTGTATCCTTGCGCCTGCGAATAATTTCACGTTTTTCCAGCCTCGCCCGTATTGAGAGAATGTTTGCTGGTGCGATTTCGACCACTACGTTCCGTGTGAGGAATAACGGCGTAAGATCATTCTCTTGTTGCCGAATTTCTCCCAAAAAAGTGTGTATTTTAGCGGAAAGTCGTGAATATTTTTTTGTCATTTTCAGATCTACAGATCAAATTGTCAAAATGACTTCCTAGGAAGTTAAAAGAAAAAGAATCCCAATTTTTTAAAAAAAAAAAAAAAAATCCTTTTTTTATGAAACGAAACTTAACAACATCGCAAGGCTCAAGCGGCGTTTTCTCTTCGTATGGCAGAACGCTAATCGAGGTACACAATTCTAGGATCAAAAAATGAAATATATATCATCTTCAGGGAATAATGATAATGAGGAATATTCAGCAAAAAGGAACCAGCGCGATCGCAGTGTTGTAATAATGTTGCTTCTTCATAATTGTATCTTGAAAAATTTCCCAAAACAGAAATTTGTTTTGCTTCTCACAGAAAAATGTTGAATGACAAAGAAAAATAATCATGCAAATTTCAACTTTTTCCATATAAATGAAACTAAAAAACTTTAAGTTTTAATATCTCTAAAAAATCTCATCATCGTATTATCTAACGTTACCCTATAAAATTAATGCAATTCGTTTAGTTTTGGTTTTAAGCCATGTAGATAGATACTTGTAGTAGTTACGTTATATTTAAATCAAATTCATTTTAAAAAAACACAAATAAAAAACTTTCCATTTATTGAGTATTTTCAAAATAAAAAAAGTTGCACAATTTTGAAAACACTATACTCGTACTAGTTCCTTTTTGCTAAATTCGATCCTATTCTTAACCACAATGAAAACTTAAATCAACAGAATTCGTAGACTTCCCTTTGCGGGTCCAGCTAAGTCGCCTGTGGCGATGAATCTAAAGTTTCATCCGATGAAAGACGGAGGATGTGAGCGAGAGGGATTCATGCTTCCAATTTCCATCCGAAGACGCCAGCCTCACTTTGATTAAATGCTTCCACCTTTCAGAAAAACACGCGGCTTTTCGTGAGGTCGGAAAACTGAATCAGGAGCCGGTATTTATTTTGTGCGGTTTTATTTTGATTTAATTCAGTTCGGGGCTTACTCAAGCAAAAACTCTGCCGCTTTCATCGTTCGCTCAAAGAGCATTTCCGTAACAACCTCTAACCTCACTTCTTCGTCCAATGGTTTGTCTTCCACCCTCCGCCCTTACCCCCCCCCCCCCCCCCNCACCCGCTTGCGTCCCTTCGATGCGGATCTTATCGATAAAATATAAGAGGATTTACCGGGTCGCCCAATTCGATGACCGTAAGCTGTGCTACGAACGAATGTACTGCCACTTCAAACGTGCGTTTCAATTTTAAGATTTTAAGTCAGTGGTAAATGAACGTAACTTCATTCCAAGGTTGCAAAATTTACCGAAATGACTCAATATTCTTCAAGTTTATATCTGTGTCATTCCTGTCCAAAATTTTGCTAAGTTTTTAGTGTAATCAAAAAAATAATAATAATAAAAAAAAACAGTGAAATTTTCTGTCTGCGATGCTCTCAACTTCCCTGGTATTTATGAAT
Source organism: Bemisia tabaci (assembly GCF_001854935.1). Lineage (NCBI taxonomy): Eukaryota > Metazoa > Arthropoda > Insecta > Hemiptera > Aleyrodidae > Bemisia > Bemisia tabaci. Next base: position 681,164 of record NW_017547198.1, read on the forward strand.
TAAGTTTAGCCTATGCAAAAAGTTGCAACGTTGAGATTTAGTTACGTCCTTTCACCCGACGATGACAAAATACTCGTTTCTTAAGTTAGAATGAAGCCTATAACAGATGGAAATCCTCCAGGTTTCAACAATGAAAATACAATAACTCTTCATTGCAGCTTATGTACCGCCACGTATATCTGCTGTTATTTATTCGATCAATTGGTGCAACTAAACTTAACTCGCCGATGAGGCGTGTAGGATCTGACGAAAATGAAGATTTTCTGTGGAAATAAGTCCCGTCTAATATTGAAACATCAGAACGGGTGCCCGACTTTCCATCATTGCATGATTATAACATTCATGTATTCCCTGACGGAGTGAGACAGAAAATCTTTCTTACAGAATTTGATGCTGAAACAGATGGAGGGCGCATCAGTTTATCGATAAATTCGGCAATCTGCTCAGTTTTATATGAATAAAATTGGCCGTACAATATTTGGCAGGAAATAACAAGCGGATATTATCTTTCATGACAGGAGATTAGCTAAACATCGCATCGTAACAACTCTGCGACACCCCTTTTCCAAGTGCGGAGATTTTCATGCCGTTATTTTGAAGTTAAACATTAATCAATTTATCAAATAAGGGGGACTTTCGCTCTAAGAGGGAACACTCTACGAAGTTCTCTATGGCTAACACCTCTTTCTTTTTATTATCACGCAATATGGCTTCCTCAAAGAGAAAACAAAATAACGTTGACTATTTTAGCTTTCTTAGAAACTATATCATAGAGTCAGGCAAGAAAGTCTACGAGATGAAAATTCTTATCGTTCAGTTCAACGAAACAGTTCAGTAATTTTCGGGTGAATTTTTTGCACGTGTTGCATAATTAACTATACTATGCCCAAACTACGATACAGTTATTTTATATTTTTTCTCTCATCTCTAGAGCTTTTTTGTCTGTGTGAATCATTTACAGAGGTAACACAAGTATACTTTACAAGCTACTTTCTTGACAAGGCAGAAAAAAAGACAACATCTTCGAATGTAGTGGTACTTTTCACCGCCAGAAAAAAGAGACACACTGGAAAAAAAAAAACATTGGATCTTGAGTCCAGACTCTAAAAAACATCGACAAGAAAAAATACTCTTGATTCAATCAGATTTAAGCTTAAATCAAGAACCAAGCCTCTTAATTTGAGCGTATTTCCCTTTGATTTAAGCTGAAATCTGATTGAATCAAGAGTCCTTTTTCTTGTCAATGTTTTCAAGAGTCTAGACTTTAGATCCAATGTGGTTTTTTTCCAGTGTGAGACAGAAAATCAGGAACTTCTCTAAATTAGTGAGCAGTTTTGTAGCTTCACTGTTGATACACGAGTCGCACTCGAAGTTGGTGCAACAATTTTCGGTTCCGCATCCCAGCGTGCGAACTCCCAATGCACGCATTCTAATCAACAAGAAATACAAATTCGACGAGCGGGTAAAGTCGAAACTTCTCGTATCCGATTTCCAGAGCCGCACCGCGTCGAGAGGCATTAACCGAGGAACTGTCAACATCAGATATCACCGCGGGTGGGGGGGGGGGGGGGGGAGGCGGGAGGGGGAGCATAGAACGCGACACCGCAGAATCATTTAATTAAGAAAGAGGGCTGCCCGCGCCGCCCCCGACGCGGTAGGCAACACGTACCGCCGCTAAACTACGCGCCGAAAGTTGTCAAACTTCTCCAATTAGCAATTAGAAGCCACTTCTCTATTAGATCAAACTTTCAATATGTAACGCCGACACGCTCGCGACAGTTTCGCCCGCACCCCCGACCCCCGCCCGTCACAGCTCCGGCTCCCCGATTTATTACAGGGGGTCGCTCTCGGTATCGTCGCGCACTTATTTATAACCGCCGTTTGTTTTCAATAAACTTCTTAATTCGCTCGCGCGTCGCGACGCATCGAAGTTGTCGCGCACCTCGACATCTGGCTCACGACGACGCCCCCCCCCCCCCCCCCCNGGCGCCCCTCACCGACGTCTTTTGATTGGCTGTTACGCGCCCCACCCCTTTCGAATAGTTCGGCGGAATCTAAATGAATGCAGCGGGCTCCCACCGGCAGCGCTGCGACTACTGAATCGTTTTCGATTAATCGATCGATCGATAGACAGCCCGGGTAGGATAGGGGTTTATCGATCGAGGTCGTTCGATATCGCTTCGATAATCGACCTGCTGGCGACCTTGTGCGCCACGTGGCGTGGTAAGCTACCGCGGAATGTATGAGGTGTATGTGCGCGCCAACTTTCGACGCGATTATTTTAATTGATTCGGGGGTGGCCTGGAGGAGCTTTCGCATGTGGCAGAAAGGGAGTGGTTACCTTTCGTGGTCTCTTTTATGGGGTGGGGATTTGTAGGGGTAGATTAAAGGTGCAATATGCATGCACGTGCTTCCTTTTTAGGAAGTAAGGAGGAAAGTTGATCGTTAGATAGACGTTTTGAATGTGTATTTTATGGTTAAAACACTTTGATTTATTTCCATCGCGCATCATTAATCGCGCCAAAATCGCGTTTTCCTCACAATGAGCATTAGAGGTAGACATTGCACCAAAAAATACTCTCCTAATGCAATCAAGGCTGGAAAAACGTGAATTTGTTTGCAGGCGCAAGGATACAACTATTTCACCTCGAGCGATGGTCGGGCGGTATCTGAAAAATTGAAGGCGATTTGAAAGCGTTTCCGTAACCGCTCCTTAGAAGTTGCATGCATTGATACCCACTGATCTGAGCAAGTGTGTTTTGTTAATTGGATTGCATTTTGCAATAAGGAACCACTAGCATTGCAATGTTGCTAAGATTGTGCAACTTCTTTTGTCTTGGAGGAAAACCCAGATTATCCACTCATTGTTTCTATTTTACTCGCTAAAAACTGTAAATTTAAGACAAAAATTACCATCTTTTCATAGTTTTTCACGATTTCCGCAATTTTATTGCAAAAGATGAAGTTGCACAATCTTAGCATCATTGCAATGCTAGTGGTTCCTTTTTGCAAAATGCAATCCAATTCAAAGATAAATCTCGTCGATCTTCTGAAATTTAAGGGGTCAAAGAGCTCAGGGTAATGATTCAGTCTAATGAATCTCAGACCCTTCACTGCCAAGGGGCTGATTGTTGAAATTAATCGACAAGCCTGTAGACAAAAAAGACCTAGGGAGTATGGAGCGATCCTATTGGTGTAAGAGGTGGATCCTATTGGTTCCTACAGACTAAAAGAGAAAATGATAGACTAACTAAGGGTCTCTCGTGGGTTGCCGTTAGTGAGTCTATTATACCTACCGTCTTTGTCCATTGCAACCACCCGCTTTCACCAATAGGATCCCTCCACATCCCTTTCGTCTTCTTCATCTATCGCTTTGTCTATCAATTTCAACAATCAGCCCTTGGAGGCGAGAATTCAAGTTAATCGAACACTCTCCTCATTCACACTCGGGAAAGTCGAGGTAGTGAAGGCTGTAGAAAGATGCTCTGGAGAAACTAAAAAAAAGCCCTTAGCAAAAGTGGCCAGACATTTCTTCGCTCTCTGACGTAATGATGTACGTCTATGTCCTATTGAGCCCCCGAAATCATAGGGTTACACTGAGATTAGGGCTCACTTGGAAACTGAGATGCGTCCTTACGTCAAAGGAGCGAGGATTTAACGCCGAAGCAAAAAGCGCAAAACACGGGAGGAGCGTAAGTACGCACCGAAGATACGGGGACAATATTGAACGATTGCCCCTGAAAGGGAAGGGGAGGCAATCAAACCCCTGGCAAAACTCCGAGACTGATAGCGTTAACTTTTTCAAATGGGTAAAATCAATTACTGCATGTCTTGTGCGGGCGCCGCGCCGATGTGAGGAGGTCTCAAGACGCATAGACCCCGTCCAAAGTTGCCGCTCAGCATGCGTTTATGCGCATTTTCTCGCCAGCGGGCTGATTATTGAAATCGATAGACAAAGGAATACACAAAGAATAATTAGGAAGTATGGAGAAATCCTATTGGTTGAATTGGGTGGTTTTTGTAGACTGAGGGAGAAAATGAAGGACTAACTATTGGGTCTCTCGTAGGTTGCCGCCATGTCCATTGCATTTACCCGCTTCCACCAATATAGGATCCCTCCATATCCCTGTTGCCTCCTTTGTCCATCAATCCAAGGAAAAACAATGCATGAACCTCAAAATGTCGTCAAACTTTTCCCGATAATATATCTTTAGATATTTTTAGGATCATTTTCCGCAAATTTTCAGATACTCTAGTATTAGTAAATGCGAATAAACCTCTCTAAAATATCGGAAGAAAAATAATTATTATATTTTCCTGTAAAATCGCAGTTTCACAAACTTTTTCACAAATTTTCCTCGATTAAATTTTTATTTTTCAGGGAAGTTCCAAATACTTTCCTCTTAAAATCGATACTTTGGAATTAGTTACGAATAAAACCCTCCTAAAAATCGAAAAAAAACAATCAGTCAATTTCCTTATAAAGTTCAATTTTATGAAGTGCCTTTGGCAACGCCTGAAGGCTTACAGTCTTACACGGTGTTCTTCCCATGCACGGCAGAGATTGAAGTAAATTGAGTGAAAGCTGGCAATGTTGCTTTCGTCTCGTCGCTTTTTTCGCAGCTTTCCCTACCTGCGATCCCTCTCCCTGCACTTATTATTTTACCTTATTTATGCCTTTCCTGTCGCTTTCCACGCGTCTTGTCTGGGGGAATTCGTTTAGGGCTGGCTTTTTGATCGCGCGTAATCGAACGTAATACTATCCGAGCGAGATTGCTGAGGGCAGGATGAGGCGCGATAGAGGCACCGGGTAATGAGGCTTTAGAGTAGTTACACGTGTCGTGTCGTCACGCGGGATCGGGATGTCTCTTTTTCGAGGGAACGTCAGAGAGGAGTCTTGCTGCTCAACCAATTTAGAAATTAGAAACGGTTTGAAGGAAAAGTTAGAACTGGAGTTTACACTGAAAAAAAATTCTCGGCGATTTTACCGAGGTCCGTTGGTACCTTTACCATCTCACTTTTTTACCAATTATTGGTGATCTTACCATGACAGACTGGTAAGCTTACTTAAAAACCGGTATTTTTACTGTTTTTTTCAGGTGAGAATACCACTTTTATTGGTAATCAATTCCCGGTAACTTTGCCATTTTATCTCGGTAATTCTACCACAGTCGATAAAAAATATTGGCGTTTTTACCAAGGTCCAGTAAAATTACCGAGAAATTCAATAATTTTACCAATAGAACCCTGAAGTCTTGGTAATTTTACCCTTTCCTTTTATCAATTCATGGTCAGCAAGACATGGTTTTAAATAGGATTGAATCAATGAGCGGCGAATTTTCTTATAACTACGGATGAACACGGTTGCAAGCGAATTTTTTTTCCTATTTTTTGCAGAATCTTGAGCTAGAAGCTCATTTATTTTAGAGAACACTCCGATATTAAAGAGACCGGCAGGATAAGAATTGTCCATATTTTTCCCAATTTTTAGGGGAAAAAGTATGATCTCTCAGAAAGTGTGATTTCAAGGAATCAGCGAAGGGCACTCATTTAATTCGTGCTCTCGATTTGATCATGAGTTTGATAAAGTACACAAGTCCAGTCTGGTCTTTTTTCTCCGCAGAACGTTTGTACGTATCAAAGACTTGAAAGAACCATTCATCCAATTTATCCCGGTCCATTTGACTCAAAAAATACCAGCTAACTTCAGCGATTTAAATTTTCAGGAGATTCCCCGTCTCCTCGTGTCGGTAAAATAACCGAACCATTGATATTTTCAACCGCTTCCCCCTCGGTAAATAAAAATCAGTACCATGAATATCTACATTTCATCTCTCGATAAGCAGTAATTAATTCATTGCGATATTGACTATTCATCGCATTAAAAGTGACCCCTCCGATTCCCCATCATAAAGCGGGGATATAAAAGTATAATCGTCGGACGAGCGTTAAAAAGCCAACTCATTAAAAGTTTCGGAAAATGAACCATTCAACCTCTTCCGTTGTATTAAAATCCACGGCGCCCCTCAGAAAGGGAAAAAGGCCAAAGAAAAAGGCGGAGAGGGGTGGAAGACAGTCATTACCGCCCTTGGACGCAGAGATGAATGCGGTGACGGGGCGTGGATGATCGACTATCGATATTTTCTCATTTGAAGCTGTGGTAAAGAATCGATTATTAAGGTGCTCGTTGCGGACACCCTGTATATCGATCCTTTCCCGTGGTTTTAAACGGCAGATTAATCGATATATCGCAACGCTCGTTACGCCACTGGATGAATGCTGATGTTTCATTACCGGAGCCTCGCAATGATGGAATATTTAAATTCGCGCTCTCCCCCGCCGTTATCCTAAATTTAATTACCGATCAACCTTTGATCGTCCCGCCAAGCAATTTTGTTGACGCTAATTCTCGCAATTGGGCATTAGAAAGTCCATTTAATTCTTGCCGTGAGCCTGACACGTATGATGGTACACTATTTTTCAGACTCTCGTATTTTCCATGTTTTTTCATGGTCGAAATTGCACTGCGAGGTAGACTGCATAAACGTGAATTTGTTTGCAGGCGTAAGGATACAACTATTTCAACTTGGGGAATGGTCGGATGGTATCTGAAAAATTGAAAGCAATTCGAAAATTTTCCGTTTCGTAACCGCTGGAAAAATCGTGAAATTGTTTGCAGGCGTAAGGGTGCAACTATTTCAACTTGCGCAATGGTCGGATGGTATCTGAAAAATTGAAGGCGATTTGAAAATGTTCCGTTCCGTAACTACTCCCTAGGATTTGGCGAAATTGGATTGATTGTAATATTACACTCACTTTTTGAAGACTCATGCATTTTTCAGTTTTTCTTGAGCCGCTCTACCTTGCGAAAGAAAAACGTCGTGTGAGCCTTAAGATTTAACCAAATCTCGTTTGATAAAGTGCAGATGTTTTTAAAAACATGGGAGTATTCTTTTCCCAACTTCAAGGAAACATATTCATGACTTTCCTCCAAAGTGTATACCTTATTGGGAGAGGTTTGACAACGTTCTAATAATCTAACGGTGTTTTCCTTAAAAGGAGCATCGTGATAGATATTGCACCAGAAAATACTCTCCTAATGCAATCAAGGCTGGAAAAACGTGAATTTGTTTGCAGGCGCAAGGATACAACTATTTCACCTCGAGCGATGGTCGGGCGGTATCTGAAAAATTGAAGGCGGTTTGAAAGCGTTTCAGTAACTGCTCTTTAGAAGTTGCATGCATTGATACCTACCGATCTGAGCAAGTGTGTTTTGTTAATTCAAACATAAATCTCGTCGATATTTGAAAAAGTAAATGTCTTTATTAAGACTTTCCCTTCGCAAAGAATACGCTCGTTTCATCAATGACTCTTCTCTTTTGTCAGTATATCAAATTTAAAAAATTCTATTGTTTATCCAAAATACACCATAAAAATCGTCTCGCACTGAGTTCGTTTGTAGAACTAATTTTCCAAGTCTCTCAAAAATGCACGATGCTCTTTGTTTTTTGTTCTGAGCGCGAACAATACTGCATCCTTACAACAGATTTAGGTAGCTGTTGTGACAATTTTCTCAGGTATATCTTCAGCTCCCTTCATTTTCTGAGAATGAATCTTGAAAGTAGACGATTTATTTCTCTTGCATGAAGGATTTGGCAAGATTTTGGCAAGGTTGTCACATTCTATTCTCTCATGTAAGGAAATAAGGCAACACATTCAATAATGTTGTCTAGGCGCCGCTTTATACTTATAGTTGTTCCTTAAATAGATCATTTTCTCAGGAAGGCCCCTTATGGTTTACATTATGACTGAAGGAGGTTCAAGAAATCCGTATAACATAGCACCATAAGAAGGACACTTTTCGCAAACTTCGAGTAAAATGTATCATTGTAACTTTGGAAATTGAGTCTTGCAAGGTATTTCGAGGATTTGCCAGTGCAAATAACACACAATACGGAAGCAAAAATTCTTTGATTTTGACAAACTTTAAAGTAGGTGCGAAAATAGACCGTGCCGGATGTCCATCGATAAAACCCGAATTTACTGGGAAAACATGAATATTTTTTTTTAAATTTTTAGAAAATTTTGTTCGCATTTTTATCTAAATTATCTGAAAATTTCAAGGAAACATATCAACTACATTCCTCAAACATTTATGTTTCATGCGGGGGTATTTGGCAACTCTCGAATGTTCGTTCGACATTTTCCTTAGCACGCACTTGAAAAAAAAACCGCATTGGATCTAGAGTCCAGACTCTGAAAAACATCGACAAGAAAAAATACTCTTGATTCAATCGGATTTTTGCTTAGATCAAGAACCAAGCCTCCTAATTTGAACGGATTTCCTTTTGATTGAAGCAAAAATCTGATTGAATCAAGAGTATTTTTTCTTGTCGATGTTTTTAAGAGTCTGGACTCTAGATCCAGTGTGTTTTTTTTTTCCAGTGCGGCAGTATTCGCCAAATATTCTAAGCCCCATTTGGAAACCCGGGCGTCGCATCGGAGGGCGGGGTGACTGTTGAAACTTATTTTATTTATCATTTCAAGTGTAAGAGATAACAGGGAGGCAACACTTGACTCCCTCGTCTCGTGACCCCTCAAGAACATCGCCGGTGCTGCCCTCTGCGGGGGGGACCGTGCGAGGTCCGCGAAGCCCTTGGAAGCGACGCATCCCTCGCCCGTCTCGTGTTTTACAGAGGACGCCGTGTCTCTTAGGCTTAACTGAGTGTCCTCAGGGACGCCCTACCCAATTACCCACCCCGTGAAACGCCCCGCGTCCACGACTTTCACCTTCTCTCGGATTTTTCCCTCGTAGCTAGGATTTCTCCGTGTTTTTCCACGGGACTCAACGCGGTTCGTAGACGGGATTTGAATGGTGTATTCTGCATTTTGTTTTCTAAGAGTTGTTACTGACCTGACGATCACTGGTAGAAATAACCTCTTGGACCAATGCCGCGGTGCATTGACTTAAGAGTGCAGTTTCTTGTCGCCGGATTTAGGAGTCTTGAACTCTTGTTTCAAGCGGATTTTGCATTGATTCAATTCAAAATCCGCTCGAAACAAGAGTCCAGACTCTTAAATCCGGCGACAAGAAACTGCACTCTTGAACCAAGAGGTTTTTTTTACCAGTGTGGGTCAGTTGCGCTGGTCTTAGAATCGTGTTTTGATACTTCATTCGTGTAGATTTCCGAACCTTTCCGAGAGTTCCGAGAAAAATTCCGTTCGTTTCAAAAGTTCCGAGGAAAATCCGAAGTACACCCGAATTTAGTCTCGAAGATCATCAAATTTGATAAATTCATCGGCCAAACTGACAAAAAATCTCTACATTCCGAGAAAATGCCAAAAAATGTCTAAAATAGCTTAAATTTTAGGAATTTTAAGGATTCCGAGAAAAGGTCCAATTATTTGAAAAGTTCCGAAATTCAAAATCGATTACAGGATATGACAGCTTTGACGTGATGATCATTTGAACATTATGATGATGCTTTATTTTAACTAGAAAACTAGAAATTGGCTGTTTGAGATTTTTATCTTGGGTTTTTCTAAGTTGGACGGTTTGATGAGAATACGCAAAAATTCATGCAAAAACGAGGAAATTAAACTTATCACTATAGATTCACCATAATAGGTAACGTCGGAAGTTTCTGACGATTAATAAGGCGCTACACAGAAGTTGGAACACATTCCCTCGCATATCCGGAGGGCACATGCAAGTTTCGATGACGGAGTAAATAAACTCTTGTGTTTGCCTCCGCTACCGCAACATGTTGACATTACAAGCTTACACCGACAGAAATCACAAGCCACCCGTCGAACACTGAAAGACAACAACGTATTACTGTGAAAAGGCCTTGATTCTCAAAAATCAACATTCAGGATTGCTTTGCACTGAGATGCGTGATGTTCCTCGCAAAGGGACTACATTTTGCAATTAGAAAATACAATTTCTGGATCATTTTAGATAGATCATACTTGTCATTTGTTTCCCTATACACATAAGTGTTTTTATGGATGAGATAGGAATTATAATTCCTAATTGCATAATGAAGTTCAAATCTGCTTAGACATGATTTCTCGTTGAGTCGACTGGTATCTCCTCAAAGCGACTGGACTGCACGCTAGGGTGTAGCGAAAAAAACTTTTTTTCGCGCATGACATTCGCTACCCCTGGAAAGTATGTGGTTGGTGCATAAAGGAGCCCACAAAAAATTTCAGCCACCTACGATGACCGGAACCACTGCCACTTTTGTGTCAAAGTTTCGGATTTTAGGCAAAAAATCGCTAAAAACGCAACCCGCAACACATTTCTCGGGGGTTGTTNGCAAATCGTCTCACACCATTGTGATCGCTGTAAGAGCTATTCTGTTTTTCAACCATAGGAACTAATCTCAAAGCAAGTAATTGAATCCTTGTATTAACATTGCTAATCATTATACTTACAGCATATTTGCGAAATTTGCAAAGAAACCATTGGTTTGAATGACATTTTTAACAGCAAATGACATCTTGGGTGATAAATAGTTTGCCGTAAATGCTTAAATGCACCGCGATTTCTACCATGCATGGAGAGGCGGGGCGTGAATGATCGATTTTCGATATTTCCCCATTAAAAGCTGAGGTAAAGAATCGATTATAAAGGTGTTCGTTGCACACCCTGCTATCGATCCTTTTCCATAGGTTTAATGCCAGATCAATTGATACATCGCAAAACACGTCACGCCACTGCATGAATGGACTTTAATGCAGACCCAGCATGCTGATTCATACTCTCATATTATGAATGTTACTCAAATTAGTAATTTTCCGACGTTCATATTTTCAAGTCAATTGATCGGAACATTTAATATCATTTTTTATGGCGAGCCATATTTTCAACATTTACTGCTAATTTCCGTTCAAAATTTTGATTCAGATTTCCGGTAGATCCAGTTCAATGCTTTAAAATTGTGCAGCAGCCGACCAAGTTGGCCGAGTGGTCAGCGCGTCTGAATCTATGTAAGAAGACCTTCGGTTCGAATCACGTGATTAATAAGGGTGCCAAATAGCCACGTTTTAATGGAACTGGCGAGTGAACTTGCTGAAACAGATTCCCTTCAGTCATAATGCATGGAGATTTAAAAAGCCGGAGAGCAATTTTGAGGATACTGTGGCCGTTTTGGAAGATGAAAAATTTTTGGGTTACCATGGCACCAACAATTGGTTGAAAGTTGTGTTAAATTAGTAACAGAAGCATCAGCATCAGTAATTGGCGTAAAGAATAGACATGGATTAATTATTAGAGCAACTACGTTGAGCAGAGCCTGAATAATGCCTCAGCGTGAGGTAGTAGATTTCAATGTTGTTGATATGACTTAAGACTGCCCCCACCTAAAGTTGGGTGTGTGTGAGGCGGGGGGGGGCGGTCATTTTGCTAAGCCGATGCCTTCCTGTGGTATACTCTAAGGGTCATTTCATGTAGAAGAGTGATCAAAATCAGAAACATCACTACTTTGAATGAAATAAACGAATAGTTCGAGAACACCGATTTGCTGAAAATAATAGGATTTTACTACGGTATTCTAAGATAAGTTCCCTTATTTTAATCAGCGAGAGGACATTTTAATGCTGAAATTACTTGTCATATAGTGTCGAATCTACCTGAAAATGTTTAAATTTACCCCCCAAGCCCCCCGGAACAACCCCCGAGAAATGTGTTGCGGGTTGCGTTTTTAGCGATTTTTTGCCTAAAATCCGAAACTTTGACACAAAAGTGGCAGTGGTTCCGGTCATCGTAGGTGGCTGAAATTTTTTGTGGGCTCCTTTATGCACCAACCACATACTTTCCAGGGGTAGCGAATGTCATGCGCGAAAAAAAGTTTTTTTCGCTACACCCTACTGCACGCCTCTGTAAAATAATAGCAGTACCTTTCAAAATGAGGAGAGTTCGGGTAAAATGAGAAATTACCATCTTGACTTATTTCACAGTATATTATTTTATTGGTTGAACCAGAAATTTCTCTACGCACATTTAGAAGACGCTTAGCGGAATGATTATTGAAACTGGCAGACAAAGCTATAGACTAAGAGGACAGAACTTTACTCCTCTGACGTAAGGGCGTATCTCAATTTTCACATGAGCCTCAGAAAGCATGGATTTACATGTAAAATACGGCTCAAGAGGCAATTGAGATACGCTGTTTCGGACTGCCGAAAAGGGAAAATGAAGCGATTCGTCAATCCCCTTGCGAGAGAACTTAACTGCATTTCAATGTTGCCAAATTGCTCCTCGCAAATCGCATTTTAACCAGCAGAATTCGGTCGTTTCTAACGGAAAATTTCTCTGAGCTTCCTCCTGATTTCATGCTCAAATCAGAATATTTTTGGGTAAAAATTGCGCAGATACGCTCTTGTAAAAATTTTGATGGTTTGAGTCAATTTTGCAACTTTCCAACGGAGTTACGTTCTTTCGTCCAGGAAACAACGGATTTTTCTCAAAATTTTCAGATTATCGGACCAACATCCAACATCCTTGAAAAATTTACAAGAAACCACAAATTTTTCAAGAAATCCATCAATAGACATCTGGTAACGCCCGAACCCTCTTACGGCGCTTTCTTTTAGCAGCGCAGCACATCCCTTAGATTTTGATTCGAAGATTTCACGAAACACGAACCACATTCGGTGTTTAAACATTTCATTAAAACTCGGTGCGCCTCTTACTGCCGGCTAAAGGTATGACGTCAGGAGTTGATTACCGTGACGGCGACGGTGGATGCGGTGGGTAATGAAGTTGCCGCTTTTGAGCGATGCTTAGCTCCCTCTCGCACCGGCTGGTTAAGGGTAATGGGTCTAATTAATCGCTCTTTCGGCGGTTTGAACTTTCGCTCCACCGCTGATTCGACGATGAAAAGCCTCTTCATGTGTTTTGTCTTCTTGATAGGCACTAAACGCCGCACAGTGGATCGAGTCAAAAGGAGAGGTCGGACAAAATTTTGAAAGTTTAAAAGCTTTTAACTCCATTTATATAACGTTTTGACGTTCTAAAAGTGGGACCATTGGTTTCCTCGTAAAAATTTGTCGTCGAAGCTCCCCTTAAAATTTAAAATGTGATGAAACAAACATCAAACTTTGCCGTTTTAGTAAAAAAATGCATGTCCGACCTCTCTAACTGACTCGATCCACTGTACGCCGCCCAATGGAATGCTGCTTCATCGCTCGCGATGAATATTTCGGACGCGACCTCTGCGACCCGATTATCGAATCTATGTCGATACAAGACAAGACAGAGCCTAGCCCTATCTTAATCATATAATACATCGTATTTTGATATCTTATCGTGCTGCTCTATACTTTCAAAAATCGGCCCGCTGAAGTCCTTCTTACATGACCTAACTGTTGCATTAGCATTTGTGTGTCGTTTCGTTTTTCTCCGTTTGTTCGCAGAAAATACAAAATGATGCATGCTTTGATAGCCATAGCCAAACACCCATCTTTATTCTTTATAATTCCGCTTATAATGTTTTTTTTTTCTTTGTTTGTTGCAGGTTAGTCATGTTCATCTAGATGTATTCATGTTTTAAAAAAAAGATGCGGCTAAGGTAGTCATCTATCCATTGAGAATATAATCAATTCAACCCGATTGGAAACCTGTATGTTTTTTAATGAACGATTATTTCTCGCATGCTTATTTATACCCTCTGAGAGGCCTGTCCAGTTACATTTCCACTGGAATGTATCGAAACACTTCAAAATAATGAATTTTGTCACATTTATTCACCATCCTTGCCTTGAATCATCGCTGCCCAGGCGAAGGGACTTTAACTGCCTTACGAGAATGCAAAGTTCACTCAAACAAATCAATTTGCGAAAATGCGACGATTAAACGGTGCGATTTTTTCCAAAATGTTTTCTATTTTTTCTTATAATAAAATGAAAATTCAGTGAAATTTTCAGTTGAAAATACAGGACTATTTCCAAGTAAAAATTCCGTTTCGTAGCTTTGAAATGTATTTACGTTCTTTTGTCTGGGAGACGAGGTATTGTAAAGTTAACTATGCTAACACATGGTAATTTTATTGCGATTTTATTGATTTTTTTTTTTTTTTTTTTGGTTTTTCAATTGTACCGTATTCTTTTGCACAATATGCACGAGATTTTTCCCTTAGTCGGATTACATTTTGCAATCAGGAACCACTATCTCTCGCTATTCCACAAAAATTTTCTGCATAAAGAAACTAACGACATTCATGTTGTTTCTAACGTGAGCCAGAAATAGTGGTTCCTTATTGCGAAATGTGGTCCAGTTCACCTTGTAGCATTACAGTTTTTCATATCTCAAGCGGAGCGAACTTTTAAAGCCTACAAGAGTCTGAAAATGTGCGAGACTTTCTTTATGTAAAAAAATTCCCGAGCCAAATCAGATAAGCGTGAACAAGATAGAACAAAGGGACTGCGAACAAAGGTCGGAATAATGTAATGGGTATGAGTAGAAGGTAGGCAGAAAAGAAATGCGAGCGCAAAGGGGGCGAGGGAGATTCTCGAGGTGAGAATCTAAATAGTAAGAACGCGCCGTAGCCCTGAGGAAGTAGGCTAAATAACTTGCAGAGTGCAGCCACGTGACTGCCTTTAAAAATGGCATCCACTCCGCCATGCTGAGGGAAAACGCTGTATGAACATCCAGCCGTTGCCTTATTCCTGCCGCTACAAATGGGCCTGTTGCAAACTTTTGCTAGAGCAAAAATAAGAGTTGTTTCTTATAGATAATGCCTCAAAAATCACGATGAGCGCATCGGCAAAGTCTGAAATGCACTCATAACTTCACAGTCTGCGTAAGAAATTTGCGTTTTTTTAAGCTTCCCGCTTCATAAACGATACTACGGCACAGGTGAACATTTTGTTAGAGGAGTCGCTCCATCGTCGGCGATATTCATCATGGCCGACGCTTGCACGCAGTTCCGCGCGTAATTCAAGGAGAGTTCAAGGTCAATCAATTCGGGCGTGGAAAATATGAACGTTAACACACCGATTGTTATCTGGTCTAATCCAGTTCAGGTGTTATCTCGTCCCATCAAACGTGTTTTGGCGGATTGGCGTCGGCTACGATGATTATTGCCGACGATGGAACGACTCCTCCTACAAAATGTTCACCTGTGCCGTAGTATCGTTTTTGAAGCGGGAAGCTCAAAAAACCGCAAATTTCTTACGCAGTTTGTGAAGTTATGAGTGCATTTCAGAGTTTGCCGATGCGCTCATCGTGATTTTTGAGGCATTATCTATAAGAAACAACTCTTAGTTTTGCTCTAGCAAAAGTTTGCAACAGGCCCATTGAATTCTTCCTAGAAGCCATAACTTCCACAGGAAAAAGAACTTCAGTCGACGAAAAATTAAAATTGAATATGCCGTTCTCAAAAAGACTCACCTTTCTTCACTTATTCCAACTTTTCACGGTATTAGATTTTCAATTTGAGCTGAGGTACCCGAAAATATCAAGGAAAAATATCCATGACTTCCCTTCAAAATGTGTATTTTATCAAGAAAAATTTGGCAACGTTTGAATAATCGTACGGCGTTTTGGTTACAAAAGGCGTAGTGGTAGAAATTGCACCAGCAACCACTTTCCTAACTGCGCGAGCAAGTCTGGAAAAACGTGGTATTGTTCGCAGGCGCATGGATACAACTATTACACCTCGAGCGTTGGCCGGGCGGTATCTACAAAATTGAAGGCGACTTGAAAACGTTTCTTTGCTTAACCGTTCTCTAGAAATGGGTAAGGCTTTGTCTATCAATTTCGATACTCATCCCGTAGAAAGTGAACGGACCAATAGAAACACTTTAAACTTTTTTTCTTACCTTTTAATTTCTGAATTTATCAGATTCTTCAACAACACCATTATTAAAATAGATTTTTGGATTAAGCTAAAGTGTTGGATTTGTATAATTAATAAGGTACGCCTTATTAGCGCTTTAAATTGTTTATTTTATTTACCTTGTGCATTTCAACATGCGGTGGCATCACTGTCATAAGTGTTATTAATAATACAAATCCAACACCTTGGTTGGATCCAGAAATGTATTTCTATTAATGGTGTTGGTGAAGGATCTGATAAATTCAGAAATTAAAAGGTAAGAAAAACAGTGTCGAGTGTTTCTGTCGGCCCGTTCACTATCTACGGGATGAGTATTGAAATTGATAGACAAAGCTCCACACATTTCTAGAGAACGGTTAAGTAAAGAAACGTTTTCAAGTCGCCTTCAATTTTGCAAATACCGCCTCACCAACGCTCGAGGTGAAATAGTTGTATCCATGCGCCTGCGAACAATACCACGTTTTTCCAGTCTTGCTCGTACATTTAGGAAAGTGGTTGCTGGTGCAATTTCTACCACTACTCCGTTTGTAACCAAAACGTCGTAAGATTAATCGAACGTTTTCAAATTTTTCTTGATAAAATATACATTTTGAAGGGAAGTCATGGAGGTTTTTCCTTCATATTTCCGGTACTTCAGCTCAAATTGAAAATCTAATACCTTAGAAAGGTGGAATAAAAATGACTAAGCTCTACTCTATGGTCATTGATTGGAGAGTACATGCATTGGGTTTTTCGCGAATATTTTAAGACCGTAAATTTCAAAAGAAATTCAAACAGAACCGCAGCATGGTGGTTTGAATATTGCAGCTCTAAAAACGTAGTCTCAGAAGGGAGCTATCTACAATTACATTTTACTTTCTTTAGAGAATGTAATTGTTGGATTGTCACTTAGTGCACATCATCGGTACAGAAATTAACTTACTCCATCAGAACTTATTCTCCAGAGTAATAGAGAAAGAGAAAGAGTATCCTCAGAAATAGCAAAATCTGATTTTTCAACTCACCTCGACCAAAAATCGTACTATTTTCGCAGTGCGTTTTATGCGTCGACTGAGAGCCCGTTTTCTATGGACGACCCTATTTCTGTAATCTTCTCTAGGAATCGTTCACAGAAATTCATATCCAACGTGCCTAAAAATTTCAAAGGAAATCATTCATGGTTTCTTTGGAAAATAGCAGTTTCTCAGTGGCAGTCAGGCAGCCTTCAAACGTTCTTAAGGCGTTTTCCCTTAGCACAGCAGTGTTCGCCAAGAATAAAAATTCTCATCAGCACTTCGCAATCCGTGAAGCTTCGCGGCCCACTGTAAATATGGATAAAAGTCCCGTAAAAACCCACCGTCCATACAGAACGTTGGAAATCCTCCAGTCGAGGTTTCTTTCTTTCTTTTTTTTTTTGGTTCCCTCCTTTTCTTCGCTCCTTTTGCCTGCCCTTTTTCTACACTACTCGAAGCCTTTTGCATGCAGTATCTCTTGCACCTGCATTTTATTACGTCAATCTATTTCTGTGCCTTGCTTACTTTAAGGGTATTTTGAAAATTCCAACGGCGTTAGAGAAGGTTTGAGCTTTTCTAAATGAAAAATTGATTGACATACATTTTAAAGGATCACAGAAATTAATCACTTATTTCGCAAATCTTCTCCTTATTTTCTGGTGGGAGCCAGGTCCATAGCTCATGTATGCGATATGTAGCATAATTTGATTGCACAAGAATACAAAACCATGCGTTATAGTTTGCAATGTTGCATATCTCGTAGTTTCCCAGACGAAAGTATGTAAGCATATTCGAGGGACTTGGAGGACAAGGCGCATAATCAGTTTTTGGAAAAATTGAGGTATTCATGAACTCAACTAAAACTAGTTTGAAGGTATATTCTGTGATAAATTTACGACTGGAATTCAACTTTAAAGCATCAACAGATGAGCCAATACTTTCTACATAATTGTGAAACTTTAAAACACGTATTTCTTGAAATAGTAAAAACTGCACTTATGCGCCTTGTCCTCCAAGCCTCTCATTTAAACGTTTCTAAAATTTTACCGAGACATTGTATTTCTTACTATACTAAAAAGTAGTATCGTAATTTATTAAAATCACCTTGATTTTTCTTCATTGCCAGCAAAATATGTTGCATGAATTTCAAAGTGTACAAACGGCTTTTTTCTCTTCGATAAAAAATGTAGGAGCGGAAATTCTGAAACACCGAAATAGAGACAGTGGTTTCGCAATTCGTGCATCGATAAACTGCGGGCTGATTGTTGAAATGAATAGGCCAAGAATTAGACTTAGAGGACATAATGAGTATGGATCGATCCTATTGGTTAATTTAGGTGGTTCTAATATAGACTAAGGGGGAACAATGGACTAACTAAGGGGTCTCTCGTAAGTTGCCGTTTGTTGGTTTATTACCTACCTCCGTTATCCATTGCAACCACTCGCTTCCACCGATAGGATTTCTTCATATCTTTTTTGTCTTCTCTGTCTATAGCTTTGTCTATCGATTTCAACAATCCGCCCGCGAGGAAAGGACATTTTTAATTTTCGTACTCGATATGCCTAGCATTGCGACTTCGCTTTGCAGGAACGTCTCACGCCATGAACTAGAAGGGGAAAAACTTACCCCTCATGTTTAAAATAATTCCAGAGGAGAAAACCGGAAAAAAATATTCATATCTTTTTTGTCCTCTCTGTCTATAGCTTTGTCTATCAATTTTACCGAATATGCCTAGCATTGCGACTTCGCTTTACAGGAACGTCTCACGCCATGAACTAGAAGGCGAAAAACTTACCTCTCATGTTTAAAGTAATTCCAGAAGAGAAAACCGGAAAGAAATATGTCTGCTAGGACTGTGATAAATAGATCAAAAAAGTTGTAGAAGTTTCGGTCGCCTTTCCACCGCGGTCAGTTTCCTCGAGCGTTCCGGTGTATCGGGCATCCGGGCCCGTCCTCAAAGTGAGACGAAAAACGATTCAAGCAAGAAAGTCTCCTCCCACTCCTAAAATATATTTCCGGTGAGCTTAGAATCGTCGCTTCAGCTATCCCCGAAGTCCAGATTCCACACGATCCCTGAAACTGCAATATTCTCACACAGCTCAGGGTTCGCACGAAATTAGCTGTGCTCTCTTTCAGGAACATTCGTTCAACTGTCCGGAATTCAATTTCTGTTTACACAATGTTCCTCCGACAAGTGGCCAGCGTTGAGCGCAAAGAGAAGGCATTGTCATTCCGACTTGAGCCCCGGGCGGTGTGCATTCGTGGCCGAACCGGGGCTCATGTTGCGGGTTGCCTAGTCGCGCGGCGTCCGAGTCTCTGCGGTACCGGTAACTTCGCGAGACCGGCGGGGAACTTTAAAAGTCCCGGGCCTTTAAAAGTCCGTCGAAGAAATCGAGATTCCCTCAGGAGACAAATCGGACGAGCGGAGACGGGAGGAGCCCCGGCTAATTTCTCGGACACTTTTCGAATTAGTTTCGGATCTTTGACGGAAACTTTGAATAAAAGCGAGTCCCCCCTCTTTTTTCGTGGATCGCCGGGGCTCGGATCCCTCTAATCGGGAAGTTCCCGAGCTTTAATCTCGTACTTAGAGCTTTCGAAGTTGGTCGTTTTCTTGACGTAAAGTAGCTTATCGGAATTGCAAACGCGTTACGGTGCGTATCAAAGGGACCCTGCAATTTGAAGAGTCGTTTCTGAAAGATAGCATGTACGCTTTCGGATGAGCCCCGAGCTGTGAGGAAATACTAGCGTTTCGGGGCTCATGTGGGGAGACGGCTCGTTCGTTTCTCGTTCGTCTTTGTGTTCGGTGGTCTCCTCCCTGCGAGATCTTTTATCTTATTATTTAATTGGCCGGGGCATCCACCATGTGCTGCAAGGTTTTAAAGGAGCCGTTTTGAAGTTTTCTTGTAGGTGATCGTCGCGCGGAAAAAAACATATTAAAGTGGACGAATTTGGAGTGTGGATCTATATGCACTTGCAAGGTATATTTTCGTGAAATTTTGCAACGTTGGAATGTAGTTACGTCCTTCCGTATAGGAAACGATGAAACGCTTACTCTTCAAGTTGCTCAACCCCTCCTTTACTGCCGTGCTAAGGAAGAACGTCGTATGAGTCTTTAGACGTTGCCAAGTTTCCTTCGATAAAAACCGAATTTAATAGGAAAATTGTGAATATTTTTTTACAAAATTTTCAGACAATTTTGCACGCAATTTAATCTAAAATTTCTGCAAATTTCAATGAAAAATATGCATGAACGTCATCAAAAACACACGTTTTAACACGAGAAATTTGGCAACTCTCGAATGTTCATACTACGTTCTCCCTTAGCACGGCGGTTTAGTCACTATCTTCGGTTTGTGAATGCAACTCAACTTTCTGGTAAGGCGTGAAGTATCTTTCATAATTGACGGGGCACCTGATGCTACCAGTTACCCACCCGAAATCGGTCGCAGAACTGCCGAACAGCTTCTCTGTAAAAATACGATTGGTGAGTGGAAACTCTGCAACATTAAACAACATGGGATCTCCAAAGAAAAGAAGCTGTTCAAGGAACGACTGGAATACGACCTGTAATTTACATTGTGATGAAGGGAGGTGTACGAATGCCTTGAACGTAGCATCATAAAGAAATAAAGAAAAAAGGACGGAACTCCAGTTAAATTCACCAGTTTGACTTTGGAAATGGATCCCTGCATGGGATTATAATAATTTGCCACTGAAAAAAATCAACTGTACAAAAGGAAATGCTTTATTCAGTGCAACCCTGTCGAGGTTGCTTTCACCCGAGGCGTGACGCGTTTGACGCAGAGGCGACTCGCTCTTCCGCCCAATGCCAAAACCGCTTATCTCCATAGCGTTCCAATCAAGAGTAACGCGGTTCTCGCTCGGGAGTGCAGTGTTCCGTGCCGTCCAGATTTGGCGGGGAGCGGCGTGATTACGGTGGAAAGCCGCAGCGCTGGTTAATTAATTAGGCCCGGAAGGAGGACTTTTTCCGCACGCAGTCGACGACGCGACGGCCGTCCCGCGCACGGCTCGACCCGGAATGCGGAATCGCTACGCCCGATTTCGCCGGGAAATTCGCGAGAACTAAGAAAAAACGCTGTATAAACATTCGAGAGTTGCCAAATTTCCCCAGATAAAACATGCATTTTAGACGAAAATTATGTATATTTTCCCTTGAAATTTTCAAATATTTTAGATTGAATTGTGAACTTAATTGTCTGAAAAAATTGAAGAAAAATATTCACGATTTCCTCGTTAAAGTTACTTCTTGTTGAAGGAAACATGGCAATGTCTGGAGGCTCATACGGCGTTCTTCCTTAGCAAGGCAAAGAAGGGCCGTGAGTCGGGAGTATTATGCGCGAGAGCGGCAACGCTGGGCAGGATGAAATATTGACGGAGATAAAAAACGCAGAGCGTGGAATTAAACATCACCTTCCAGCGTTTAGTCCGCGTGTTGAGGGAGGGTCAAGTCTCGTCGAGCCTCTGGTTTTCCTGGACGACACTCGTCACAGTTCCTAGTTTCCCGGACGATAGGTAAC
Source organism: Bemisia tabaci (assembly GCF_001854935.1). NCBI lineage: Eukaryota > Metazoa > Arthropoda > Insecta > Hemiptera > Aleyrodidae > Bemisia > Bemisia tabaci. Next base: position 702,540 of record NW_017547198.1, read on the forward strand.
TACATTCCAACATTGCAACATTATCACTCATAAATCGTATTGTTACAACTGAGCTGAAGAACGCAACTTGAGGAAACTGGTCAGCGTAAAATTGAGTGCCCCCTTCAGTTTTGAAAGATACTTCACGCCTTGCAACATTATCACTCTTAAATCGTATTATTACAACTGAACTGAAGAACATAACTGGAGGAAACTGGTCAGCGTAAAATTGAGTGCCCCTTCAGTTTTGAAAGATACTTCACGCCTTACTGGAAATTTAGTTTACTCGCATTCACGATTCGAATACACAGTGGTACATGCAGAGATTGAGCAACGTGAAGAATCATCAGTTCGTCGTTTCCCATACAAAAAAATTTAACTAAAAAGGAGAGTTTACGCTCAACTTAAACATTGTTCAAATTCCTTAAAAAATATATTCCGTATTTTGTGCAATTCGCAATGAGAAACCATCTCAATCCCTTATTAGGATCCATTTCCAAAGTCATACCACTGAATTACTCGCGGTTCGCAAACATTTCCTATTTTGTGACGCTGAATTGGACGTATTTATGCTATGAGGAACTATGTGCATGGGGTCTGCGTGAGACATAGTTCCATTTGGCGTAAATACATTCAATTGAGGATCATCTTAAACTTCCCGCAATGACACCGTAAACTAGACAGGGCCTCCTTTACGGAAAGGAACTGTGTTAGGAAAGACAAAGATTACAGCCCTCATATGACACTTACTAGTTTCACTTAAACTTCGATTTAATGTGAGTTCAATAAAATCTACCTCCCCTCCCATCCTCCGTCGTGACTTACTCAATAGCGGAAGATGCTTNGGGGGGGGGGGGGGGGGGCTCAAAATCCGAGACACCGATCCGGAAAGTCAGGAGCAAGGGTGCTAGGTTTGCCATAAAATATGGATAATTTACGGAGGGTTGAATGGGGAAAGTGCTGATTTTTCAACACAATCTGGCAACAATAGTCAGGAGTGGCGGTCTATCCAGGCTTGAGCGTGTGGAGTACCAGGAATCACGGCTGCGAATCGAGGCTCTTCCCTCCATCGTGGGGCGAGATCGCGAATTCAGGGATAAAAGAGCCCAGACAGGAGTGCTACCGTGCTTAGAAAAAACGTCGTATAAACCTTCAGACGTTGCCAGACTGCCCTTAATAAAAACCGAATCCACCGGGGAGATTTTGAAGATTTTTCTTCGATTTTTCCAGATTATTTTCTTCGCATTTTGATCAAAAATATTCGAAAATTTCAACGGGAAAATATGAGGAGCTTTCCTTAAAAATACATGTCTTACCGGGGGAAATTTGGCAACATCCGAATGCTGATACGACGTTTTTCCTTACCACGGCGGAGGAGTAGGACGAGTACGTGCACGGCGCGAGAGTTCCCGGATATCCCGTTTTGCCCCCCGCGGATAAAGCGGGTTCCCCCGGGTCCCGCGGGAGTGCCCGGGCCCGGATGGTGATAAATATTCATACAGAACCTGTTAAACTAATTGGGCGGAGGGAATTAGGCCTGCGTTGCGCTCGGCGCGGCGCGGTGCGGGCGGTATTATTTTCGATGAAGGCGCCGGGGGCACCGTGCGTGTTGAAAGCGTACGCTCTGCGGTTCGCCCGGGTCGGGGCAACGGCGAGGGTACACGTGAGTAATGGCTCCCCCGGATTCTGGCCGCTCGGGCTCGGCGAGGGTAATATCTTGGATTTGTAGGATGATTATTGAGATTGATAGACAAAGCTAAATAGACAAAGAAGACGTTTGATCCTATTGGTCGAAACCGGTGATTCTCACAGACGAAATGGGCAAATGATGGACTAACTGCAGGCTGGTTGTTAAAATTCATAGACAGAAGATAGACATAGAAAACAAAAAAAATATGGAGGGACCCTATTGGTGGAGCGGGTGGTTGCAATGGACAAAGAACGTAGGTAAGTGAGTAAGGGCCGATTATAAGACCTCTGGTCAGGTGCTTGTCAAACTGGTGGTTTGAGCTGACCAGAGGTATACGTGTGTATGACGCCCGGTTTTTTTCAAGTCAAGTCCTGGTCGGCCTTTGTTCTCTCTCGCAAACCAGTAGTTAGGCTGATTAACCAGTAGATTGACTGCTGGTCAGAGTCTGACCACTGGTTTGGTGACCAGAGGTTGACAAGAGATCTTACAAACGGCCCTAACGAAAGGCAACTGACGAGAGACTCGATGGTTGGTCCATCATTTAACCCCGTAGTCTATAATGACCATCCATTACAACCAATATGATCGCTCCTCGCTCCTCATGTCCTCTTTGTCTATCAATTTCAACAATCAGCCCGCTGGAAGGACTCTTGCGTGTTGCAGTTATTGTCCGTCTGTTACTTACCTCATTTGTCCATTGCAACCACCCACTTCCACCTATAGGATCGCTTCATTTGCCACGTGTCTTCTCTATCTATGGCCTTGTCTATCAATGCCAATAATCGTCCCTTAGAGCTTTTTGGGCAGAGGTTAGCGAAAATTCAGGCATTGGAACTGTGGGCATAGTATTTCCATGCAATACAGCTTATTATATAGTTTAATTAGGTCCATTTGGACGGGCTTAAGGATAATCTCAATGTTGATCATTGAATTTGATGGATAAAAGGATGGACAATGGACAAAAGGATGGACATAGAAGAGCAAGAGAAATTAGTGTCATTGGTTGAAACGGAGGGTTATTACAGACTAAGGGGAAGAATGATAGACTAGGTATAGGGTCTCTCTTACACAATCTTAGCAGCAAAACATGCTTTTCGACAGCTTGAGTCCGCAATCAAATATCTCGTTTGCGGTGTCTGAAAATCTCCGCATCTATGTTATTTTTTTGAGGAGAACAAATTGACACCATTCCTTGAAGTTTATGCAGAATTTTCTTCGCCCAGGGAAGATTAATCACGGCAGTTTTAAAGAATTGTCGTTGAGTATAGTTTTCCGTTTAAAAAATAAAGTATGACAGGAAGTCTGCGACGTCGCTAGCCGAGTTATGTGATTGCCGACTTAACCGTCGTTTTGTGTCCTTTTCCCGAGTAGTTCTCCACAACACGGAGAAAAAAATCTCGTGTATGGGACCCGAAGTTTAGGTAATATGGATCTCTGAAGTTTTCAGATTGAACTTCTGAACACTTAAGGTCTAGCTGTCGATGTTCGGATCACACATCTGAAACTTCAGTTCTTACATCTGAAGTACTTCAGTTTTCACATCCGAAAAACTTCGGTTCTCACATCTGAAGTACTTCAGATGTAAGAACTAAAGTTTCAGATGTATGACGTGAACTTCGGCAGCTAGACCTCAGGTGTTTAGATGCTCAATCCGAAAACTTCAGAGATCCATATAACCTAAACTTCGGGTCTCACGCACGAAGTTCTTTTCTCCGTGTACAATACTGACGTAGAAAAAGAGTTTTGATACAGACACACGTGCGAGAAGTCCATACATCGGGCTGCCGGCCAATCGAAAATCCATCGCAATCGTAGCAAGTCCCGTCTGGAGAAGTAATCCTTCTCTCCTCGGAGCAATCCCTCGCGGGAACCGAGTCAAAACCCGATGATGAAGTGAAGTGCGGTTAAGTGCCATCATTAATCATCCCTGACCGAGGCATAATGTGTGCACTGTGCAGTCCACCCGCGAGTCGATCTATCGCATCGATAACTCCCTATCTCAGCAATGCGAACTATCGATCAATCTCATTCGATAACCATTGAACAATCAACCAATCCCACGATGCATCGCATCCGTCGAACCCTATCGCCTATCGTATTCCATGTTGCATATCGACGGTGAAACTACCAAACCACGTATCTCGGTTTGCGACGTCGCAGACTTCCTGTCATACTTTATTTTTTAAATAAAAAACTACTCAACGTCCAGTCTTGAAAATTTCTGTGATTTTTCCTCTTCGTGCGGAGAAAATTCTGTGAAAATTTCAAGGAATGATATTCATTTGGTCTACTTCAAAAAAATAAAATGCGAGCGTAGATTTTTAAACACCGCAAACGAGATACGTGGTTTGGTAGTTTCACCGTCGATATCTCGTTTCGAGAAGGGGTTATTGTTTACGAGTTCGGACAACAGGACGAGCATCAGTTCCGAGGCGTAAATGATCAGTTATCGATGTTTCCCCATTTGAAGCTTCGGTAAAGAATCGATTATGAAGGCGTTCGTTGCGAACACCTTGTTTATCGATCCTTTTCCGTAGGTTTAAACAGCAGATCAATGGATCGCAAAGCAGAAGCGAGCTTGCATCTGTGCCGTTTTTTCCCCCGACTTGCCACACGAGTTTAATCAATATTAATGAAGTTGGGGTGTTTAACTCGTTGTTTCAAGTAACGATGTAAAAAAGTGTAGATTGGTTGAGAGTGGCGATGTTTTTTTGGCGCCGGAGCGTTTGAGTATTTTCGAGACCAGTTACGAACGGTTTTGCAATTTTTATAAAGTTATCAAAACTTTCAAAACCCCGGGTATCAAAACTTTCTCTGCGAAAGGTGACTAATGAGGGACGTAAATGGCCATTCGTAATAAAATATGAGGACAGTGTTCAAGTCTGACAAGCGAACTCCGCCTAAATATCTCTTATTGGCGCCTAATTAATTGAGGTTGTGTCCAAAGTCTGTGTCAAAATGCTCTTGACCAGCTGGGTGTAAAAACGCTGAAACTCAGGTAATATTTTTTGATGCAGCCTAAAATCTACTATGGAACCCTTGAAAGACATTGCACAATTGTAATGTTAGGGGTGTAACAAAGTTTTCAGTTTTTTTGGTTTTTCTTTTTGTTTTTTTTTTGCGATGCAGTGGGAGCATACCATGTGATGTATCAAGTTGATCAGAAAGGTGCATGGAGAAAACTACAAAAACTCGATTTTTATCAATTAGACCGCGTTAAGCAGGAAGGAACCAAGCCACATCAGCTATTGTCAAAAATGGGGCAACTTAATTTTTTACATGAAAACGTTTCTGCGGATTTTTGTGCAAATTTTAGTGAATTTTCTGCATAATGCGAATTAAATTCCTTAAATTTCTAAAAAAATCCGCACAAACGTTCTTTTTTAAAACATTGAATTGCTAGGTTAATTTTGGCAATAGCTGATGTGGCTCGGTTCCTTTTTGCTAAACGTCCTTAATTGGCAGTTTGTTTCACAGTAATGAAGTCATTCTCATGATCATAATATGATTCCAAGAGTATTAATTGCTAGTTTTCCCTCAAATCATCTCGAACAGTATCCGAGCACCTCCTTTGAATATTAAGAGTGGTTGAAAAGTATGTCTTAAGGAATCGTACAGATCATGGATTTCCAGCTGAAGCTGAGTGCGCCTTCAATGCGGTGAGATACCACCTGGAGTTGCAGCCGCGTTAGTTTAGTTGTATCCTACAATCTCAGCTCGCTCGCTGTTCACTCTAGCCTAGCCAAATGAGTATTGAAGGAAGAAGCGATTGATAACGAAGCGAATTCCATTTTATTTTATGAACGACGCATATACACAGAAGCTCCAACAAGATGTTTAAACGACGTATGTGTAAATGAAGTAAATGAAAAGAAACCAAGAAGCACACAAATCCTTCTCACATATCTCATTTTTCTTTAATTTACTTGCACATCGTTTCTTTTAGCATATAAATACGTCAAACTAGGAAACTAAAACGGTGACGGGGGAAGGGGAAGGGGGGGATAAAACGATTTTGTGACGTCAATTTTGGCGCGAGACGGAGAGATGCAATTGGGGTACATTTGGGCGATTTATTCGCAGACGATTAAGGGAGCCGGCGGGAGAAAGTGGGGTGGGGGCGGGGGAGACTGAAAGGAAACGACGGCACATCTCTGGTAATCATCGACCAGTACATCACACAACTCTCACTTATTCCGCCTTATCTACGCGCCGCTTTTCTCCCGACAAAAGTTCGTCGCGGGCTGAACTTTCCACCGTAAGAAGGGCGACTCCAACACGCTCGTTGCCAATGTTAACGAAATACCACTGTAGATTTTTCGGAGATGTCAACGTCAACGAGAAAAGGGACGTTGAGACAATGTACGGATGTGCGGAAACTGAAAATGCTTTTATTTTTTTCAATTTGAAAACGCTGAAGTTCAATATTACATCCATTGGTTTGCTCGCAAAATTGCTGACAAAAAGCATCACTTGAAATGTACAATGTCACGGAAGGTACATACAAATTTGTAGCTTTACTCAAAAATAGTGCTTTCGCACAGGATAAAATGATATTGCTGATTTGACAATTGTGTAGGTCAGAGAAGTTAGTGTCCGACATGTTTCAACGTAGATTTTACAATAAAAAAAATGCTAATTTGACCACCCCGTGGTTAAATTAGTTTCCCTTTATTGTAAAACGTACATTTGAAACATGTCGGACATATTTTTTAACAATTTAATTTTTGAATCAGCATTCCGTTTTTTTCCCATGCGACCTCTTTCAATAGCTTTTCCCACTGTGCGCTGTACTTTTCTTCAGCACGGAAAGGGAGGCGGCTATTTGCAGAGCACAGCAATTTCAGAGCCTAGAATTCAATAACTCTTATCCTCGACTGAAGGGGTGGCTTGCGACGCGCAAATCCGGCAACATCCCCTAAAATCTTGGCAACCGTCGCCACCCTCCATAGGTCGCCGAATTGGAGCCGCTCCAGGTTTCGGGGAAGGGATGCGATCAAGGTACCGAATATACGACTCGCCTCATTTTCTTTACTCAAACTCCTTTATTTACTAATTTATTTATTTACTTTCAACCCCCGCGCCGGCCCGGGGGAGGGGGCGGCGAAGTAAAAAGGGCACTGCAACCGGGAGACGCTTCTGGTCCCATTTTTTTAACGGCTTCGCGGGAAGTTAACGGAATTGCGATTAATTTCCTTTTTTTGTTCCTGCTCCGAATTATCCGACGCGATCCCTCATTTCGCTCCTTCGTCGAGCGGTGAGGAAAACCGGTGGAAAGAAATGAGGAAGTAATGGGAGACTCCACTCCGTTGCATTGAAAATGTGTCAACTTTTTTTTTGCTATGTTTGGAATGTGTTGTATTTAATTTGATCAGAGCTGTGTTTTGCGTAGAGACGTAGAGAGAATGGTGCCAAGTTGCTCTCAGAAAATGTCTATTTTTGAAGAAAGTTATAAATAGTTTTCCTTAAAATTTTCAGATTTCGTCTAAAATTCTCCGCAACATCAGAGGAAAGATACTCACAAATTTTCCAACCAATTATTTTTTTTTCGTAGGAAATTTGGTAACGCCTGATGGCTTATACGGCGTTTTTCCTTAGCACGGCGGAGTAGTACGAATTCCCTTCGATTGGGTTTGTTTACATCGATCACCGTTAGAAACTCATAAACAAATCAGAGAGCAGGACAGACATGGCAATACTCTCCCCAAATAGGCACTCTGATTTTAAGACTATATGGACTACATTTTGCAATTAAGAACTATAAATTTCGACCCATTTTATAAACAACGTATCTGCCATTAGTTTCCCTATGCGTATAAGTGTTTTTTCAGATGAGTTAGAATTTATAGCTCCAAATTGCAATATACAGTCCATATGGAAGATATGTGGAGTGTGGGGTCTCTAAAATCCATGATTTCTGGACCTTTCACTATCAGTAACATGGAAACATCCCGAAGTTTTAATTTTGAGGAGCGAGCACAGGTCATTGCGCTCTGACAGACAAACGTGACAAATGGACTGGAAAAAAAGAGACGACTCTTCCTGAACTACTTGAGGAAAAGTTCCCAACTTCCAAACGGTCGTTAACAGAGTTTTATGATGAAGTGTTGCTCAGAGGTCAGAGTTGTACACGACATTCTAATTTACGTCTCAAAGTTTTTCCCCCTCCCTCCCCTTTCCCCTCTCCCCTCCTCCCTTCTCCCTTCTCGTGACAAAAGTTTACGGCCCTTGTCAGCCGTATTAAGTATTTATCTCGCGGCGAAGAGGCGAAAGGAAGTGAATATAATGAAATAAGGTGTGATCGCACGAACCTACTTGTGCGATAATTTGCGTCGGCGTTCGTCGCATTCTGCCATGCTAAGGAAAAACGCCGTATGAACCTTCAGGNCTAATTGGGCGGAGGGAATTAGGCCTGCGTTGCGCTCGGCGCGGTGCGGCGCGGGCGGTATTATTTTCGATGAAGGCGCCGGGGGCACCGTGCGTGTTGAAAGCGTACGCTCTGCGGTTCGCCCGGGTCGGGGCAACGGCGAGGCTACACGTGAGTAATGGCCCCCTCGGATTCTGGCCGCTCGGGCTCGGCGAGGCTAATATCTTGGATTTCCAGGCTGATTATTGAGATTGATATACAAAGCTCTAGACAAAGAAGACATATGGACGTATTTCTGTGAAACGGAACCAAGCGCCATCGGAGGAGGAAGGTAGCCGGGGGCTTGGATTGGCGGCGAAATCGGGCGTCGGGCTCGTTCCGTCCTATACTCGCAATGCTTTTCCATGGCTCTTAGTTCCGTCTGACAGAACGCGCTATCCGGCATTATAAATTCCTCAAAAGGAACTCAAATTGGCGCTTAGTTCCGTTTGACAGAAATACGTCCATATAATCCTATTGGTCGAAACGATTGATTTTCACAGACTAAAGGGGTAAATGATGGACTAACTGCAGGCTGATTGCTAAAATTGATAGACAAAGCGATAGACAAAGAAAAAAATATATTAGTGGAGCGGGTAGTTGCAATGGACAAAGAACGTACGTGAGAGACAAACTAAAGGCAACTCAGGAGAGACTCGTTAGTTAGTCCATCATTTAACCCCTTAGTCTATAATGGCCATCCATTACAACCAATAGGATCGCTCCTAACTCATTACGTCCTCTTTGTCTATCGCTTTGTCTATCATTTTCAACAATCAGCTTTCCTGTAGGGACTCTTGCGGGTTGCTGTTAGGTTAGTCTATTACTTACCTCATTTGTCCATTGCAACCACCCACTTCCACCTATATGATCGCTTCATTTCCCTCGTGTCTTCTCTATCTACGGCCTTGCCTATCAATCCAAATAATCAGCCCTCAGAGCTTTTTGGACAGAGGCTAGCGAAAATTTAGGCATCGGAACTGTGGGCATAGTATCTCCGTGCAATATAGCCTTTTATAGTTTAATTAGGTGTATTCCACCAGAATCTCAAGGCTGATTATTGAGTTCGATGGAAAAAGCAATGGAGAAAGAAGACCAAGAGAAATTAGAGCGATCCTATTGGTTGAAACGGAAGGTCGTTATTGACTAAGGGGGAGAATGATAGACTAGATATAAGGTCCCTCATCATTGGCGGCGCGTGAAGGGTGCAAGATTTTGAGAGACCTAGTCAGAGAGTTAGAGCTAGAGAGATATGAGAGCTTTAGTCGCATTTTTAGCGATAATGTTGCGGTTTTCATGCGATAATCTAAGGGCATTAATTAGCAAAAATAGCTTAAAATTGCATTTTAGATAAGCTAAAATGTCCAAGTTTTCCGGGGGAGGCTTCCTAGACTCCCCGGTGAGTGGACCTATTTTCTGCAAAAGCCCACGCGACGCCTCTGCCTCTCATACAAAATCTTAGCAGCAAAAAATGATTTTTGTTTCCTTTTCCCGAATAGTCATCCACATACAATACTAACGTAGAAAGAGTTTTGATACAGACACACGTGCGAGTAGTCCATACATCGGGCTGCCGGTCAATCGAAAATCCATCGCAATCGTAGCAAGTCCCGTCTGGAGAAGTAATCCTTCTCTCCTCAGAGCAATCTCCCGCGGGAACCGAGTCAAAACCCGATGATGAAGTGAAGTGCGGTTAAGTGCCATCATTAATCATCCCGGACCGAGGCATAATGTGTGCACTGTGCAGTCCACCCACGAGTCGATCTATCGCATCGATAACTCCCTATCTCAGCAATGCGAACTATCGATCAATCTCATTCGATAACAATTGACCAATCCCACGATGCATCGCATCCGTCGAACCCTATCGTACTCCATGTTGCATATCTCGTCTCGAGAAGGGGTTATAGTTTTCGAGTTCGGACAACAGGGCGAGCATCAGTGGCGAGGCGTATATGACCAGTTATCGATGTTTCCCCATTTGAAGCTATGGTAAAGAATCGATTACGGAGGCGTTCGTTGCGAACACCATGTTTATCGATCCTTTTCTGTAGATTTAAACAGCAGATCAATCGATATATCGTAAAACACGCGAAACCACTGACGAGCTTGCATCTGTGTCGTTTTTTCCCCCGACTTGCCACACGAGTTTAATCAATATTAATGAAGTTGGGGTGTTTAACTCGTTGTTTCAAGTAACGATGTAAAAAAGTGTAGATTGGTTGAGAGTGGCGATGTTTTTTGGCGCCGGAGCGTTGGAGTATTTTCGAGACCAGTTACGAACGGTTTTGCAATTTTTATAAAGTTATCAAAACTTTCAAAACCCCGGGTATCAAAACTTTCTCTGCGAAAGGTGACTAATGAGGGACGTAAATGGCCATTCGTAAAATATGAGGACAGTGTTCAAGTCCGACAAGCGGACTCCGCCTAAATATCTCTTATTGGCGCCTAATTAATTGAGGTTGCGTCCGACGTCTGTGTCAACATGCTCTTGACCAGCTGGGTATAAAAACGCTGAAACTCAGGTAACATTTTTTGATGCATCCTAAAATCTACTGAGGAACCCTTGAAAGACATTGCATAACTGTAATGTTAGGGCTCTAACAAAGTTGTAGGTTTTTTTGCTTTTTCTTTTTGTTTTTTTTTTTTTTTTTTTTTTTGCGATGCAGTGGGAGCATACCATGTATCAAGTCGATCAGAAAGCTGCATGGCGAAAACTACAAAAACTCGATTTTCATCAATTGGACCGCGTTAAGAAGGAACACATCAGCTGTTGTCAAAAATGGGGCAACTTAATTTTTTACATGAAAACATTTCTGCGGATTTTTGTGCAAAGTTTAGTGAATTTTCTGCATAATGCGAAACAAATATTCCTTAAATTTCTCAAAAAAATCCGCACCAACGTTCTTTTGTAAAAAATAAAATTGCTAGGTTAATTTTGGCAATAGCTGATGTGCCTTGGTTCCTTTCTGCTAAACGTTGTCCAATTTATTTTTTGTTCAGTTTGTTTCACAGTAATTAAGTCATTCTCATGATTATAATATGAATCCAAGAGTAGTAATTGCTAGTTTTCTCTCAAATCATCTCGAACAGTACACGAGCACCTCCTTTAAATAGTTAAGAGTGGTTGAAAAGTATGATTTAAGGAATTGTACAGATCCTGGATTTCTAGCTGAAGCTGAGTGCGCCTTCAATGCGGTGAGATACCACCTGGAGTTGCAGCCGCGTTAGTTTAGTTGTATCCTACAATCTCAGCTCGCTCGCTGTCCACTGTAGTCTAGCCAAATGAGTAGTGAAGGAAGAAGCGATTGATAATGAAGCGAATTCCATTTTATTTTATTTTATTTTATTTTATTAACGACGCATATACACACAAGCTCCAACAAGATGTTTAAACGACGCATGTGAAAGTGAAGTAAATGGAAAGGAACCAAGAAGCACACAAATCCCTCCTACATATCTCATTTTTCTTTAATTTACTTGCACATTGTGTCTTTTAGCATATAATACGTCAAACCAGGAAACTAAAACGGTGACAGGGGAAGGGGAAGGGGGGATAAAATGATTTTGTGACGTCAATTTTGGCGCGAGACGGAGAGATGCAATTGGGATACATTTGGGCGATTTATTCGCAGACGATTAGGGGAGTCGGCGGAACCAAGTGAGGTGGGGGTGGGGAGCGGGGGAGACTGAAAGGAAACGACGGCACATCTCTGGTAATCATCGACCAGTACATCACACAACTCTCACTTAGTCCGCCTTATCTACGCGCCGCTTTTCTCCCGACAAAAGTTCGTCGCGGGCTGAACTTTCCACCGTAAGAAGGGCGACTCCAACACGCTCGTTGCCAATGTTAACGAAATACCACGGTAGATTTTTCGGAGATGTCAACGTCAACGAGAAAAGGGACGTTGAGGCAATGTACGGATGTGCGGAAACTGAAAATGCTTTTATTTTTTTCAATTTGAAAACGCTGAAGTTGAATATTACATCCATTGGTTTACTCGCAAAATTGCTGACAAAAAGTTTCACTTGAAATTTACAATGTCACGGAACGTACATAAAAATTTGCAGCTTCACTCAAAAATTGTACTTTCGCACAGAAAAAAAATGATATTGCTGATTTAACAATTGTGTAGTTTAAGAGAAGTGTCCGACATGTTTCAATGTAGATTTTACAATAAAAAAATGCTAATTTAACAAACCCCGTGGTTAATTTCGCTGAATTGTAAAATGTACATTGGAAACATGCCGGACATATTTGTTAACAATTTAATTTTTGAATCAGCATTCCGTTTTTTCCCGTGCGACCTCTTTCAATAGCTTTTCCCACTGTGCGCCGTGCTTTTCATCAGCACGGCAAGGGGGGCGGCTATTTGCAGAGCACAGCAATTTCAGAGCCTAGAATTCAATAACTCTTATCCTCGACTAAAGGGGTGGTCGCGACGCGCTAATCCGGCAACATCCCTTAAAATCTTGGCAACCGTCGCCACCCTCCATAGGTCGCCGAATTGGAGCCGCTCCAGGTTTCGGGGAAGGGATGCGATCAAGGTACCGAATATACGACTTGCCTCATTTTCTTTACTCAAACTCCTTTATTTACTAATTTATTTATTTACTTTCAACCCCCGCGCCGGCCCGGGGGAGGGGGCGGCGAAGTAAAAAGGGCACTGCAACCGGGAGACGCTTCTGGTCCCATTTTTTTAACGGCTTCGCGGGAAGTTAACGGAATTGCGATTAATTTCCTTTTTTTGTTCCTGCTCCGAATTATCCGACGCGATCCCTCATTTCGCTCCTTCGCCGAGCGGTGAGAAGGAACGGTGGAAAGGAATGAGGAAGTAATGGGAGACTCCACTTCGTTGCATTGAAAATGTGTCAACTTTTTTTTGCTATGTTTGGAATGTGTTGTATTTAATTTGATCAGAGCTATGTTTTGCGTAGAGACGTAGAGGGAATGGTGCCAAGTTGCTCTCAGAAAATGTCTATTTTTGAAGAAAGTTATAAATAGTTTTCCTTAAAATTTTCAGATTTCGTATAAAATTCTCCGCAAAATCAGAGGAAAAATTTTCACAAATTTTCCAACCAATTATTTGTTTTTCGTAGGAAATTTGGCAACGCCTGATGGCTCATACGGCGTTTTTCCTTAGCACGGCAGAGTAGTACGAATTCCTCTCAATTGAGTTTGTTTACATCGACCACCATTAAAAACTAATGAACAAATCAGAGAGCAGGACAGACGTGGCAATACCCTCCCCAAATAGGCACAAATAGGCAAGACTATATGGACTTCATTTTGCAATTAAGAACTATAAATTTCAGCCCGGTTTAAAAACAACGTATGTGCCATCAATTTTCCTATGCTCATAAGTGTTTTTTCAGATGAATTAGAATTTATAGCTCCAAATTGCAATATACAGTCCATATGGAAGATACGTGGAGTGTGGGGTCTCTAAAATCCATGATTTCTGGACCTTTCACTATCAGTAACACGGAAACATCCCGAAGTTTTAATTTTGAGGAGCGAGCACAGGTCATTGCGCTCTGACAGACAAGCGTGACAAATGGACTGGAAAAAAAGAGACGACTCTTCCTGAACTACTTGAGGAAAAGTTCCCAACTTCCAAACGGTCGTTAACAGAGTTTTATGATGAAGTGTTGCTCAGAGGTCAGAGTTGTACACGACATTCTAATTTACGTCTCAAAGTTTTTCCCCCTCCCTCCCCTTTCCCCTCTCCCCTCCTCCCTTCTCCCTTCTCGTGACAAAAGTTTACGGCCCTTGTCAGCCGTATTAAGTATTTATCTCGCGGCGAAGAGGCGAAAGGAAGTGAATATAATGAAATAAGGTGTGATCGCACGAACCTACTTGTGCGATAATTTGCGTCGGCGTTCGTCGCATTCTGCCATGCTAAGGAAAAACGCCGTATGAACCTTCAGGTGTTGCCAAATTTCCTTTCATAAAACACAAAATTCCTGGTAAATTCATGAAAACTTTCCTCCCAATTTTTCAGATAATTTATTTCACAATTTTACCTGGAGATTCTGAAAATTTAAAGGAAAAATATTCATAACTTTCTTCTAAAATGAACAATTTACTGAAGGAAATTTGGCAACTCTCGAATGCTCATACGGCGTTCTTCCTCGGCAAGGCAGCATTTGCGTGTCGCGAAGAGCTCCTGTCGTGATTCGCCTTTATCATTTTTGCGATCCGTCGCTTTTTGCGCCTATTGCGGCACATTACTCACTGTCCCCGCACTTTTCTTTAATAGATAGGACATCAGTCCGGAGAAATGTATTTTAAAAAAATCAAGATTTGAAATGAACGGAGCTCTTGCATGCTTCAGGAATTTGCGAATCAAGAACCTTTTCACCCGTTAGATTTTACGAAGTATACGATGGTGCCACTGGTTTTCCGCGAAACGAACTCCAAAGCTCAAAAAAGCTCTCAAAGTTGAGGGCATATTCACTAAAAAGAAAGAATGGCGGCATCTATTATAAGTCTACTTGATTTTTTACACAGTGATACTATTTAGTGGCAATAACCAGAATTATAGTTGTATTCACCAGAACTCTGGGTATACTTACCATAATATGGTGACTGCCATCATAGAGTCTGGTGTGTGGAACCATACTCGGATCACTGCGTCAGTGTTTGGTAAAATCTACCATATTTTTTTTCAGTGTAAAAGACGATCGCCCACCAAATGTTGAGAGTCCACCTGTTTGTCCGGTCAAACTTTTCATGTACAGAAAGAGAGCAAATATACATATTAACAGGGTTGCCGTGGGTCCAACATCAGAGTCTGCATTGTAGAATTTGTTCTTCTATTGGTCGATCGATTTCTATTCTAAGCTCGGTTCCCTCCAAATCACCGTCAAACTGTGATGATGAGGCCTCGATCAGACGGGTCCGATGGTTTCCCCGGATCGGATGCTGTTTTTGACGCGCCGACTTCGGGGCGGCGGTGGGGGGGGGCGACGGGGCGAAAACTTACGGCGTGCAGCGGGGGCGAGGGCGGAGGAAAGTTCTTTGACGTCTGAGCCGGAACGGATGGAACGCGTTTTTGAAACTAATAAGGCGCCTGAAATCTTTTTTCGCCGCCGACACTTACCACCACCGTTGCCGCTTCTCGCGAAAAATTGCCAATTATAAGACCGAACTTAATCTTGCTCTTTAAAGTTGCTGTTAGCTGAGTTTATACACCAAAAAAAAAAAAAAAAAATAGTTCTGTTCATAGGGCTTCTGCACTTTCTGTGATACAACTACAGAAGTCTCCGTTGTAAAGACAGAGTACCCTGTACTCACAATCAAATTTCTGTTGCCTTAACAGAAAAGTTCTGTAAGTATAACGAAGAAAGTGCAGGAGCCCTGTGAACAGAAGATTCCGTCATCAGCACCGACGTGACCGTACGTGCGTAACATGTGTTTGGCGTGGATTTGGCAACGTATTTTATATATCAGCGCAATTCTTTTGATCCAGGGACTTGGTGAGCCGAAGGCGACAAATAAGGGATCGCAGTAGAGGCAGGAGCGAAAGCCGAGTTGGTAAATAGGCTTCGTAGAGGCACGAATACAGGAAGAAAACTGCAAACGATTTGTGCGTGAGACGGTTTACACGGTATGGAGTTATGCAGGGGGCCAATAGGGCTTAAAGGGGTGCAGAAAGACAGAGATAAGGAACGGAGAGGGCGGAGGAGGGAGGGGCGGAAGGGGTGGAGAGAAGCTTGTCGCCTATCTGGTGCGTTGTTGCTTCAGGGTAGGCTAAGCCGCATTGCGCGATTGCCACGGCAGCTCCTGCGGCGATAGCCTCTATTGTCTTTGAGCCCCTTGTTTTTCTCATGCTAAGTGAAATTTACGCTGGAATGGAGATGTTGCATGTGTGAAGAATTTACGATCTGACTAATGATTCTTACATAAAAGTTCGCGAGAAACACGATGAAAGTGAACAATCGTGTGGATAGCTGACGTCATAAATCCGAACTTCTCTTATAATCCTCAGATGCCCATGCCGGGTCAAACTGACCCGAGTCCTGCCAAAAACACCTGCCGTGCGGGTTGTATGGGCTTGCATGGATTGTATCGTACATACGAGCTTAAGACGTAAGTTCAAATAAAGAAGTAATCATAAAATTTAAAAAAATATAAAAATCGATTGTTTACTTAGTCGAAGATAGGAAAGATGTACTCCGCTCTCGTCTTTCAACTTTTCTCTCGAATATGAGCGACACCTCATAGGCAGCAGAGATTACAAGTTCATACCGCGTGCCATCGCGCCTTCAATTTTCCAGATGCAACACGGACATCCATCAAGCACGAATAGTTGTATCTCTGCGCCGTCATCAACGATAGTCCTTTCCTTTGCTCTATTTCCACCACATGTTGTCACTTTTCGTTCGTCTTATTCGCAGTAGTGCTAATACTAATATTTGCGGTACACTGCTCCTGACCTCTGTTTTGTCTGAGACAACTTCGGTTTTTGTACACTTGCGGCTTTCTCATAACTCTAGTTTTCAGATAAATAAGACAAATCGTACTGTTTCAACTGTTTCAGTGATTTAATCTGAACGAGTCAGATGAATTTTGAAAGAAACTCGATTTCGAAAAGTTGAGAGTTACGGCTCTTCCCTATCACGGCACCTCCAAGTGTATCATTAGCCTATCCTGGTGAAATGAAGGCACCTTACATCAAAGAACACCACGTTATCCCGTTCACCTGCGATTAAATTCGCAGCTTACTTTGTCGAACGAACAGGAGGAGCTCCCTCACACTAGAGTCCCATTATACTGAGAGTTAAGACAACCCCCCCCCCCCCCCCCCCCCCCNAGTCACAAACGGGAATTAAGATTACACAAATTGTAAGTTTTTCGTAGTCTTTGATCCGCCCATTCTCAAATTCCGTTTGTTCCTTGCCGTAACCCCAATTCCCCGGTCTATTCCAGATAATCTTCGCAATAAATTGGTGAAAATGTAATATTTATTCCCGTTTGTGACACCGTGGAGGCCTAAAATACGGGAACCAATCAGAAATGGATTCGCATTGTCTTTACTCTCAGTATAAAGGTTCTCTACCTCTCACGAGGCTTTTCCTCAAAGCTGCAGAACTAACGCCAGATCGCAGCACCTTCATCACGATTCGAATCGCGTCTCGACCATTAGCGAGTCGCTACGTTGCTCCTCGGGATGCAGCGCGGAAAGGATCCCTGATAAACTGCTCTCGCTTAATTGCAGCATCCTCCCCTTCTCCCCCCCCCCACTCC
>NW_017547198.1:726992-747016 GCF_001854935.1 Bemisia tabaci
CGAACAAATCTCGAGCGAAATCTCGTCGTATAAAATGCACGAAAACTATCTGGACCATAACCAGAGCGCCAACTTCTCCGGGAGTCGAGAACTGGGTCGTTTCCGAACAATGAATCAGATGTTTTCAAATGGGAACAAGTCCATTTTTACATGAGCCTCGGCTTGCACGAAAGGACATGCTACCCAAGACCCATCGAAAAATGGACCTGTTCCCTCTCCAAAACAACAGATTCCAATATGCATGCATACGGATTTCATGGAGTCGTGCGTTAGAGGAAATCGTCTCTTCGGCGACAAAAGAGCGTAACTGCACTTTGGCATAATTCCTTCTTCTCGTTTAGTTTTAAAGTCTCTGGGGCTCGCGTGGGAACGGGGTTACATTCTTTTATCGCCGGAGTGACGAAATGTTATCTTCGCTCATGTACCGCCGCCACAATCCTGTAAAAACAGAAAGTTTCGCGAAATTTATCGCACGGGATAGAGCTTTCTTAGCGTCCGCTCTTTTGTTGTGTATTTTGAGGATTCCAACTTTACGAAACAAAATGATTTGAAGAGCGAGTCTCCCAAGACGGCTATTCTGTCGAAGATTAAGCGTTGAAGTGCTTTCGCGTTTACATGTACATACCCATGATTCTTACAGCAGTTGCAGCGACCGAAGAAATAGGAGAAATCCGAGGACTCGTTGTTCCACAGACGAAAAAACGCAACTGAAGCCAAGGTTGCCAAATTCGTCGTTTTCCCGGCGAAAGAACTTAACTACTTTTCAAAGTTGCAAAATTTCTCTTCGCACATTGTTTATTTCCTGGGAAACTGCTTCATGTGCTTGCTAAAAATGTCGGTGATTTTTCTTCTGATCACCCGGAAAAATCAGCATTGGCGGATCCAGCAACTTGGCAACACCGGATTTCCTCCATCTAAACCTATGGAAATGTATCGATTCTTGGAGGGGCCAAAAGCTCCGACAGGAATCGATTATTTAGCATAGGTTCAAATGGAGGAAATCCGGTGTTGCCAAATTCCTGGATCCGCCTCTAAAAATCAGCAAAATTGTGGGTGAAATCTGCGCAGTCATATTCTTGTAGAAAATTACATTGTTTTGAGTCAATTTTGCAACCTAGGAATGGAGTTACGTTCCTTTGTCTGTGGAGGAACAAATTGACACGGAAAATGCCAATAAGAAAAAAGAATAAATAATGCAATTTCTAAATGGAATGTTGCTGATTTGTGAGTGTAACCTGGCGAAAAACCGATGAAATGTTAACTTAGAAACGCCCACCATTTTTCCAGTAAAAATACGGTTCGTTATTGGAAATTTTGCAACTTTGAACGACTTATGTACCATTAGTTTCCCTATGCACATAAGTGTTTTTACGGTTGAGTCAGAAACTGTAGTTCCCATTCGCAAAATGCAGTCCACTTCTCCAATTAATTTGCTCTTCCTCGCTGCAACGCGGCTCTGCACTGGTCCGTTTCCAAAACGCCTTCAATATCAGCTGCGGCAACTGGTGTGACAAGAATCACACCTAAAGCTACAGCTTACATATCGATGGTTACCGGACAATACCGCCTATCTGACTTTGACGATTTTGCAGAGCAATTAGAAAATTTCGCTATTTTTGTAATTATAAGTTTAGATTTGCAATTGTTTCGTACATTACAGCGTCACTGAAGCGCTCTCCCACAGAATTGGAAAAAAACTAAAATCATCAGTTTCCGTACTTTATACGGCAAAGTTGCGACAAAATACGGCAAAGAATGCGGCAAAGTTGCCAACTTTATTTTGCCAAAATCGTCACTTAGACGCTTTTGTTCATCAGCCATCGATATTGAAATAAGGAACTACTATTTTAGCTTATCGGTAGAATCTCCTATCTGCAAAGAGAAACCAATGGCACGTATGCTATTTCTAAAATTGCCTAAAAATACCAGTTCCATGCAGCGAAATCTAGTCCAGATGTCCCTGCAGCGCTGCATTCCCAACCTCGAGGTAGAGGGGGCGTTAACTTACTTTATACGCAAACGCCACGGCGGGAACTCGGCGAAAGCACAAAAGCTTTATTTACTCAAACTCGATACCGTATATATTATATGGACGTATTTCTATCAAACGGAACTATGTGCATGAAGGCATGAGCCCTGATACCCATGAGAATACATGCACAACAGGGCTCACTCTATAATGCACATAGTTCCGTTTGATAGAAATACGTCCATATCCCCGCGCTTGTTTTGCTTTCCGGGCCCCGAGACGAGCCGTTGACGAGCGCTTGTTTTTCTTGTTGTTTCAAGAGGGGCTCCCGTTTCCGCTTTCCGCCGAGGATTTACAATTTAATTTCGGGTTTTTTTGCGCAAATTAGAATGATAATACGTCTGGCAACGGTGGGTAGTCTAATTTATTTCCAAAATCGTGCTTTTCTACAATTTCTCTTGCCTGGTTTCGTTGGATCTTCATGTTTAGGATTTCCAGCTACGATGTATTTACTTTTTTTGTTTTGAATTAGAATAATAATGCCTCGTCGCCCAAGTAGCTTTTTGCACACTGGAAAAAAAACTCATCGGATCTAGAGTCCAGAATCTTGAAAACATTGACAAGAAAAAATACTCTTGATTCAATCAGATTTCTGCTCAAATCAAAAGGAAATCCGTTCAAATTAAGAGGCTTGGTTCTTGGTTTAAGCAAAAATCTGATTGAATCAGGAGTATTTTTTCTAGTCGATGTTTTTAAGAGTCTGGACTCTAGATCCAATGTGTTTTTTTTCCAGTGCAACGAACTCGCGATATTCTAGAATTAAATTGCAATTTTTTTCGATTTTTCGGCGATAAAATCGCTATCATCAATAACGTTATCCTCGATCTGGTCGCGATTTTATCTCTACAAAATCGCTTTGGATAGAATTGAAATTTATCTCAATTTATCACGTTTTTTGTTGGATAATATTTCGATAAATTGCCGTCGATAAAACCGCGATTCAATTGCAAGCGATGAAATCACAAGTTTGTGTCCGTTAATATTGCAATAATCGACGTCAATTGCGATACGTTCTCCGATCAAATCGCAACTTATCACGATCACTGCTACTTGGGTCAGCCCCCTGAAAAAGCGCTTTTGGCAAATATTTCATTGGAGAAGAAAGTCCTATTATGACCGATAGGACACGTTTCTGCCCTCTGGTAGTTTAACTGTATTGCTACTTTGCTACTCATTGCTACTTGGGCCAGTCCCCTGAAAAAGCGCTTTTGGAAAATATTTCATTGGAGAAGAAAGTCCTATTGTAACCGATAGGACACGTTTCTGCCCTCTGGTAGTTTAACTGTAAATCACCCCGTAAATACTCGTCATTTTCAGCAGGGTCCCACCTTTATAGCAACGTCGCGACATACCTCGAATTATTGCTGCTCCCTCCACACATTCCGAAATAGGACGTATTTATGCTAAAAGGAACTATGTGCATAGGGATTGCGTGTGACATAGTTCCTTTTAGCATGAATCCAATTGATCCGGATTGCGGATTGAAAATTCCGGATTTTTGGTAGAATTATAATATGCACTGTTAGAGCGAGAGTTGTACGAGTATAGTAAAGTTCAAAAGCCCTGAAAAAGAATAGAAAATGCGCGAATGATGCCGGGATGGGGGGCAGGGGGGGGGGCGTATCCAGAATCCAGGGGGGTCTCATTACGTTTAACTGTTGTCGCTCGACGGAGCGTGCGTTGAGTGCCCCCTGCCCCCACTTTTCCTGAAATGTGAAAGCCCGCCCTCTGCTGAACTTGAAAAATAATGATCAGCCGTCCTGCAGTCACCTCTCCTGGCGTGCCCTTGAACTTTTGTTTGCTCACGCACGAGCTGTGGAAACGGATCCTTGACTTTTCGCCCGGCTTTTTCCGGTCCAGCCAATCTCTTTCGTCGTAAATGAGAGCCTAGTCGCTTTTCATACTTACCGCTTTCTATGAGAAAACAGCGTGAGGCCCGGTTTAAATGAAGTGTATTTTCGTCGTTTTTTATTTCGAGTCCGGCGATTCATCGGGAAACTTCATTTCACAGGGTGAAAAGCGAGGTGCTATTCAATAAGTTTTTAACCGGTAACTTATAAACCATGATGTATAGGTTTAGTGAAAACATAATATGATCGGTATTGAATTTGTTCTGATTTATCATGAGCCCATTTGCATTTCATCTTCTGTATAACTTATCCGCTGAGTGAAATCAACGCTTGTTCACTTACAACATTTTTACATTGTATATTTTCTTTCTTTGTTACAGGTAAACACCAACATGCGGACTGATGTTTTCCCCGAAACATGTCACCTTTTTAAACCGAAAACTTTCAAAATTGGGATCAAGTCTGTATAAATCCAGTACTGTTCTATTGAATTTCGAACATTTTATAGCTTCTGCAAATATACCTAAAAATGTATACCTAAGACTTATACACTTTCTTCTCTTATCGGTTCATACTTTTATCGGCTTTTTACTTAATTTCAATTGAATACTTTGAAACTTTGTGGTTTGGGGTGATCGAACTCTGGAACGAGTGATGAATTAAGTACCTCAGCACATGTGTATCCATCGAAATCGCATGTAAAACATGAGGGGTCCAATGGGGAAACAGATAGTTTCCAAAGGTTTCCAAATTCAATTCATGAGGTAACAATTAACTTTTCCGAATTCGCGGATTCAAATCTCTCTCAACTCGCCAAAAAACCAAAATGTATTAGTGTCAATGTAGCCGTTAAAATCATAAATGTGTGCTTCACGATGATATCATTTCTTCGCCGTGTTGAATTTTTCTGGACGGTTTTAAAAGTCAATGTATCAAAAGAGACAGAATATTTTTCTAATAACCATCTCCGGTCATTTTCTAGCCGCGGAAATAAGCACTAAAAGTTTTACCGAAATTTACTCTAAGTTTTACCAAAATTCCCTCAAAATTTTACCAAACGGGAGCTTCTCGCATTCGAACGCGCAACAATCCTCCCTCGACTTTTAAAATCAATGCCTCGCCGAGGAATAACGCAGTGTAGCCATTCTGACGTCGGCAGATTTTCTCCGCCAATGTATTTATTTTTGAGCTAAATTGTTAATATTTTTTGATGAAAGTTTTCGATACTTTAGGGTGTAATACCACTTAAATTCTATGAAAATGTTAAAGAAAAATATTCACGAATTTTCATGAAATTTCGGATTTTACACTGGAAAAAAAACCGCTTGGATCTAGAGGCGAGACTCTTGAAAACAATGACAAGAAAAAATACTCTTGATTCAATCGGATTTTTGCTCAAATCAAAAACCCAGCCTCTTCAATTAAGCGGATTTCCTTTTGATTCAAGTAAAAATCCGCGATTGAATCAAGAGTATTTTTTCTTGTCATTGTTTTCAAGAGTCTGGACTCCAGATCCAAGCGGTTTTTTTTTCCAGTGTATACGAAGAAAATTGTATTAATATCCGATAAATTTATACGATGTTGTTCGTCAACACGGCAGTACCATTAAACGTGAAGTGTTACCTTTTTCCCCGTCAAGTGTTGGCACGATCGGAAAGGGTGGCAGGAGCGTTCATACCGAGTCATTTCGCTTTTAACGTAATTAATTTGAAACGCGCGGCGGCTCGGTGGAGTAGAAGTTTTTAATCAACCGAGGACCGTAAAACTGAAAGCGCGAATGTGAAACTGTTCCAATGGAGTCGCAGATTTCATCCGCTCGATTTATATACCCTGTAAATGAATTTATTTTATACTCTGCGATCGCTGAAAAAATAAATCGCTAAAGATGTACGAGTTGGGAATCATTCAATCCATGTATTCTAGGCCGCAGTAAAACATAGAAAAAATCTAGACCGCTTAGAAACTCACTGGAAAAAAACACATTGGATCTAGAGTCCAGACTCTTAAAAACATCGACAAGAAAAAGTACTCTTGTTTCAATCAGATGTTTGCTTAGATCAAAAGGAAATCCGCTCAAATTAAGAGGCTTGGTTCTTGACTTAAGCAAAAATCCGATTGAATCAAGAGTACTTTTTCTTGTCGATGTTTTTAAGAGTCTGGACTCTAGATCCAATGTGTTTTTTTTCCAGTGGCTGCTTCACATGTAGCAATTTTTACTATTGCGTTCCTCTAACTTTCAACCACTTCTTAAGCGTCATGCACCTGAACAAAGGCTCTAACCCATCCCCTCACCTGCGCCAACGTGCGTTACGTGAAACTGGAATGTGCCCGACGCAAAATGTAGTCCTCCTACGAGCTAAATCTAAAGCATCTGAAAATTTCGACGAAAATAATTCATGTCTTTCTTCTAAAATGTATAATTTATCAGCAGAAATTTGGCAACGTTTGAATAATCTTACTTCATATCTCCTTACGAGGTGCGCAGTGATAGAAGTTAACCAGCAAGCATTCTCTCAATGCGAGCTAGGTTGGAAAAATGTGATGTTGTTGGCAGGCGCAAGGATACAACTATTTCACCTCGAGCGATGGTCGGGCGGTATCCGGAAAATTGAAGGCGATTTGAAAATGTTTCGTTCCGCTTCCGCAACCGTTCTCTAGAAGTTGCATTGATAGTTTTTAACCTGTGAAGTGTGAAGTTTTATTTTACCTACTCAAAGATAAGTCTATATAATTAAAAAATTGACTGCAGTGCCAAAGAAAAATGACGTATAACCTTCAGACGTTGCCAAATCTCCGTCAATTAAATACAGGTTTTCAGGAGAGCTTGTATATATTTGTCCTCCAATTTTTTTTTAAAATAGAGGTTCATTTTGATTCGAAGTATTCGATAATTTATCGAGATTTATTTTCAAAGTTTACGCAAAAATGAATATGTTATCTCGGAAAATTTGGCAACAGTCGAATTTTCTTACGTCGTTTTCTCTTACCAGGATCTTAGTGGTAGCAATTGCACCAGTGAACATGCTCTCTATGCGACCAAGGCTGGAGAACGCGAAATTATTGGCAGGCGCAAGGATACAACTATTTCACCTCGAGGGATGGTCGGGCGGTATCGTAAATGATTGAAGGCGTTTTGAAAACTTTTCGATATTGCAAGTCTGCGACGCGTCGCGTCGTAGCGGCGTTAACCGCGGTTGACAAGCGGGCGGTATTCAGCGCCGTGCAGCGATTCCGATCGAACGACGACGTGTCATCGGCGGCCAGGTCGAGCCCGAGCACTTTAGTAAATTGTTGGGGATTTTTAAGAGTTTGCACTCCGCGGGAGGAACAGAGCGACTCGAAGGGATTACTCAGGGATCGGATGGAGGGGTCGTTATCCGTGCACGCTCACGTAGCCGCTCACCCGAGTCGGAGAGAAGTCCGACTGCCAGTTCGGCTGTTGCAACTTTTCCCTAACTTCAGTGCATAGTATCTAGGGCCGGGGATAACCGAGAGAACCATAAGGGAATGTCTAGGAAAATCAGGGAATCGGTTCAAGGAACCGGGAATTTCTTGTAACATCATTTAGAGAATAATGGAGATAATCAGAGTATTTATGAAATCGTTCATGAGTAACACCATTTTTAACATGCCAGTTTAAGTAAGGAGCTAAAGTGTTATGTTCACTTTTATTTTATTTTAATTTTTTTTTATAAGCTGAAGCTTTTCGGCTTTTAGTATGTATAACATTGGTAAACGATAAATTAAAACAATTCGTATTAACAACAGAAAACTTCACTGACTTGATTCTGACCGTTGTAAAGTTTTTTGTTGTTAATACGAATTGTTATAATTTATTGTTTACTAATGTTATACATACTTGACACTCTGATGATGGCCAAGATCCGAAAAGTTTCAGCTTTATACTTGTAATTGTAAACAATTTTTTTTTAAAATAAGATAAAAGTGAACATAACTCCTTGGCTCCTTACTCAAACTGGCATAATGATGGAGAGTTTGCGGGTGTTAGAAATTTGATGAATTTCGTGTTTAGGTGATAACCATTAAGTGAACTGAACACGAGGATACTTTTGGCTCATGAATTTAACAATTATTGGGGTAGGTATGACAAAATGATCTAATCTGCTAAAATATATGTGTAAGCGGGAAAAACTGTTAACATTAAAATTGACTTTTTCAAAAGGTCGACGAGATTTATCATTCAATTAGCAGAACACCTTTGCCAAGGTTAGAGATTACCAATGAAACTTCTGATACTTCTAAGCGGTTGAGGAACGCAACATTTTCAAAACGCCTTCAATTTTTCATGATACCATACGACCATCGCTCGAGGTGAAATAGTTGTATCCTTGCGCCTTCAAACAATATCGCGTTTTTCTAGCCTCGCGCGCATTGAGGAAGTGTTTGCTGCTAGCAATTCCTGGTGCAATTTCTACTCCGCACCTTTAAGGAAAAATGTCCTAAGATCTTTTGAAGGTTGCCAAATTTCTCTTGATAAAGTGTTCATTTTGGAGGCAAGTCATGAATACTTTTCCTTGAAGTCGTAAAACTGTACCTTAAAAGGTACACCGAATGGATTTTCTTTCACGTAAATTTTAAACCATTTTTGGGGGTGTTTTTTCAAAATTTCAGGGTTTCCGGCAGTCTGGGAAACTTGGGAAATCAGGAAATTCACGGCAACTTTATTAACTTTTAACAAATTTATACGAAAATTCAGGGATTTCTACGAGCAGAATTCAGCAGAAAACCAGAATAATTAAAAAGGAAAAATGTAAGTAAAAGGCTTGTTCAAGGGGCCAGGATAGATCAGGGAATCCTTAAAGTTTGGAGTCGAGGAGAAACAGAACAGTCAGGGGAAAGTTAGGGAAATCAGATAATTAGAAAATTAAGACATTACTGAGATCCTAAAATTTGCAAGTTTTTCAGTTTTTTTTTAAAGATTCGTTGCTATCGAAGAGTTGTATCCAGCTCAGACTGTAATTGTACGCATTTATTGTAATTGCACGTTTAAACCGAAAGGAACTGCATCCATTGCGACATGGGTTCTGTCCTTCATGTATATCTATCGATCCCAGGGCTCATGTCAGAATGGCTATACTTCCTTTCGATTTAAAAACATCCAATTGCGAGTCGGAGCAACGTCGCGGTCGTGTGTAACGGAAGCGCTGAAAAGTGCGTAAACAGGGGCTTTATCCCCCTGAAAAGGAGCGACCCAACGTTGCCGCCCTCGACCGAAATCGGCCTAAGTCGGGGGCGTTTCTCGCCCGGTTCCGCAACTTCCGGGGGGATTCGTGAAGGAACCAAATAAATTATCCGGTATAGCGACTTCGATTAGACATTATTTTATTCTCTCCGGTAATCGAGGGCGAAAACAATAACCCCCGCCCCTCCCGGCGGGTCTGGCCGCAAACCCCCCTTCCCCCTCGGAAAAGGAGGCGCAATACAATTTCCCGGGCCCTGCTCCCCGTTCCGCCGGTCGCCGGGTCGGAGTTTCCCGGTTCTGGTTCACCGCGTGGCTACGATTTATCGCGACTTTCGATTTCCAGGATGAACCCGTGGGTCCCGAGTCGGGAAGAACGCCGTATGAGCATTCCGATATTGTCAAATTTCCTTCGCTCTCTTCCGGCGAAAGACGTTTTTACTGTAAAAACATGTGTAATTTTTCCGTGTCAATAAAAATGTGCCTTTTTTCTCTTCTTTTTTTCTTATTCTTTTTTTTTCTCATACTTCATCTTCCTCCTCTCTTTCTTCTGTTTCTTTTTCACAGTTTTCTTCTTATTTTTATTACTTATTTCTTTTCTTCTTCCTCCTCCGTGACTAGAGAATAAGCCGTGTTTGTCCAAACATTGCAGTATCAGGCATGTGTACGCATTACAGTGATAAAAATTGATGCATTTGAGAAAAAATTGATAAAAATTTGTCCGTATCCTTACGACAGTCGTCAAAAATTGAATTATATAGCTTAATACTACATTTTTTTCTCTATGATTTAATGAACATTTTTTTGGCTGAACTTTTATTGTTTTGTTTTTTGTACAAAATAATCACTGGAAAAATGATGGAGTGACTGTTACAGGCTGAACAGGTCGTCTTTCATCTTAAAAAATTCTTATTTCTTCGTATGTTTTAAAGGGCAATTTATTGTAACGATAAATTGTGAGTATTATTCACGAACTTGTAAAGTTTTCACAATTGTATGAAGCGCTTCTTCCCGAAAATTTTTAAGAAACTCATTACTAACTTCTTAAAAATAAATATTTTTAGGGAAAATTGACACCACCCGAATGTTCATACGGCGTTTCTCCCTAACACGGTGGCGTGGGCTGTAGGTTGGGAGCCCGCTTTCATTTCGAGCCTCTCTTTTGTTCGAGGGAACCTGTCTGGGAAGCTATAAAATACGTGCTTTCAAACGAGACTGTGGCGGGGGAAAAGCAAATGTTCAGTGGAAATACTCATGGGGCTACCACACGGTAAAAAAAGTGGTAAACGAATCCGTCGGTGTTGAAACCATACGTCCCATCATCTGATCAGCCATAAAATGTGAGCATTCTAATGGGACCGCATTTAGCGGAAGAAATGCAACGCGATTATTATGGAAAAGTTAACATTTGATTTGAATGAGCCTTTAGCCACTCTCTTTAATTTATGAAAAGTAAATTCTTCAAAAACAGTTTTATAAAATTCAGACTTCTGAATTTGAAATGTGAGTTGCTCGCCTTGAGCGTTTGGATTTCCAAGAAAATAGCCAGCGTCGCACTAGGTTACAAATATGTTTATACTTGTGAGGCTAGAGTCAATCAATGTATTTTTCAAAACAAAAATACAGCTGTTCTTGTTTCTCTGTCGGGCTTTAAGCATAACTTGTAACTATTTAAAGCTGTGATAAAGAACCGATCATTAAGGCGTCCGTCGCGAACACTCTGTTTTTCGATCCTTTTTCATAGGTTCAAATGGCAGATCAATCGATATATCGCAAAGCACGCCACGCCATTGGAAAGCGCGCTGGTCGCTGGTACTCTTTAGAGTCCCTTTATACTGAGAGTCAAGACAATGTGAATCCATTTCTGATTGGTTCTCGTATTTTAGGTCTTCACAGTGTCACAAACGGGAATAAAGATTGAATTTTCACCGATTGCAAAGATTATAATCTGGAATGGACCAGGGAATTACGGGTTAAAGAAGGAACGGAGAAAGGAATTTGAGAATGGGCCGATCAAAGATTACGAAAAACGTTCAATTTCTGTAATCTTTATTCCCGTTTGTGACTCCATGAGGGGGTGTTGTCTTGACTCTCAGTATAAAGGGACTCTAGTACTCTTCTGCTAAATGCCATCCAATATTTCCTCGGCGAATTTCGTCATATTTTCGTAGCGCGTCTCGTTCCCATCTTCCTGGACGCCGCGTCGCGACGCCGACGCCGAAACGGAGATCAGTTTTCAGAGTCGGGAACAATGTCGGTTGGGGCTCGTTAAGGCGCCGAAAATGCAAACAAGCCCCGGGAAGGAGCCGGATAGGAAATTGGATAATGAAAAGTAACTACGTGAATAGAAATAAGAAGCCGAATTAAACCCGCGAAAGTGGGGAGGGGGTGGGGGTAACGCACCCCTCCCACCTCGTTCCTGGTTTTTGGAAGAGTGCGCTTCTCATATTGTTACGTTCTGTTTCAATCATATTCCACCAGTCCCCACCCGGCTCTCTGCGACCGTCTCCTGTCTTCGCAGCGCCCCCAAATTTCCAAATTTAGCGGAATATTTTTCCTGCCTTGCCAAGGAAAAAGTTGTAAGGCCTTGTCCAGGGTGTCTACAAATCCGGAATTTACGGAAAGTCTGAAAATAGTACTGATTTTTTAAGAACGGTCCGGAAGCACTGAAAAAGTACGGAAATTCCGCAAGAGGTCCGGAATTTTTTTCATTTTTTTGCCATTTTTGCGGAAATTTGAGCGAGAAATTCAAATTATTGAAATTTTTCGAATTTCGAGGTACTGAATAAGTACTGAATTTTTCTATTAAGTAGGTACTGAATGTATTGGAAATGTCCTGAAAAAGTACTGCAAAAGTACTGATTTTTGGCCAGCCTGTTTTAGTTGACACCCTGTTGTCTCCACGGGCCGTTTCCCGGGATTTGTCCCAGGGAAAAATCCCGCTTATGAAGTCGGGAAAAATATTGAGTTAATCGTCACTTTTTCCAGTATCAAGTATAGTCCTTGCACCCCTAAGACCAACCGAGAGCGGAGAAATAAGTGAAAGCGAACCGTGCGATATTTGGTTAAGGGTTTGTTTAATTAAAATGATTTGTCTAATTGTTAATTTTGTTCGATTGTTATCTTGATTCCAGTTAAATACTTGATTTCTGCTAATTTATCTTCCCGCGCCAACTTGTCGCAGGAACACGAGAGCCCCGACCCGTGGAGACAGTAACTAGAAAAAATCCCAGAAGTTTCATTTCTGCGATTCAAACTTGGGACAAATCCCATCAAAACTTCTCGTGGAAACATGGCCTCAGAGCACCCTAATGCAACGAAATTTCTCTCTGATGAAATATTTAGTTTTGACTAAATTTATGGATATGTTCCCTTGAAATTTTTTCTTGCACCATGTAAAATTTCGGAAAAAAGTCTCGGAAATTCTTAGAGGAAAAAAAATTAATATTATATCGGAAGAAATTGGGCAACGTCTGAAAGCTCATACTGCGTTTTCTCTTCTCACCGCAGCATAACGTTGGAATTCGAGGGGACTTCTTTCAGAGAGGATGATTAGCCCCAACGAAATAATTTCCAGCAAAAGACTTGAGGCAGTTTTCTTGAAAATTATTGTGCATGACGTCTAGGGTGTCACCGTGTTGAAGAAAATTGGATGAGCGCAGTAAAAAATTCCTGTTAGTTTTTTCTTTCAGCAAATTGTTTGTAACTTCGAATTATTCGTCCCTCAGACAAAGGGAATATCTCCATTTCAAAGCTACAAAATTGATGGGAAAAATTCGATTTTTTTAGACGAATGTACGATATAAAAATTTTGCCAAAAAAATGGTCCATAATCGTCCTGCCTGGAAATCGTCCAAAATCTCGTCAAATATTAATTGAACAAGACTTGCATTTGGATCAAAAAATTTATTGGTCGAACAACTGCGGTGGACGCATTAGTAAAGAGGACAAATCAAGTGCGGTCAAAAAAGAATGGACAAATCGTCCTGAAACCAAAAAATCACCAAGCCACCCCCTTCTGATGTTGATAAATACACAGCATAATGTTGGAAAAGAACACGTGCGTGGGCCAAAATTTAGTTCCCCTCGTACATCGCCCCGAAGAGAAAGCAGGGATTGCTCCGGGAGATTTCTCGCCGGGGTTTGCAGGACCCAGGTGTTGCGCGGGGGAAATTATTTTCGTTTCCATTCATCAGCTATGCAAAGACATCTTTCCCCCGTTCGCTCGCGAGTCGAGTCGCCCGCTTTTCAAAGGAGCCGCTTTTTCTCTCACGTCCATTTACGCGCTTCTGTCGATTCATCAATATTCTCCCTCCGCGCCGCCGATATAGCCCTGGGATTTCGCCCGTAAAAAAGGCTCATCTGTCCGAGATACGCCTCCAGCTCGCATCGAAAATTTCGATTCTAACTGTAGCCCGCGTGTAGGAAATGGGAATTTCGTGGGGAAATTTGACGGCTCTGTTTCGCCGATGAAAGAAAATAATTTTTTCAGGAGAGAAAGTGTGCCTGCCTGCCTGCCGCGCGGAAAAATTCAATTATTCAAATGATTTCCTTGTTGTGGTTGAGGTGATAAATTGATAATTAGTTCGACGGTGGTTTTGAAAAATCAACGAAACATGCGGCTGCTCTCCCTTTTTCCCCTCGCGTTTACACCTCATTCGATTTACGAACCACTTTCGGCCAAAATGCCATGCAGTTTAGGGATAATTTAGCCAATATACTATATTGGCTACTATATTGCCACAGTATCGCTCAATCTTTCTGAGTATAGTATCTTAAAACAAAATTGCTCCCGTGAACGTACCTGAAGATGTAGCTTTCCTGGAGAAATCGGATAAGAAAGTTTTGAATTAAACTGAAAATTTTATGTTCTTTTGTCTCAGTTTAAATTTTGAGGGCTGTTTTTTTTTTTTGGAGGAAATTATACAAGATAACCAATGAAACCACTTGCAAAATCTTATGTTTCGTAGCAACGAAGATATAAGCTCTCAAAGTTTCCACGTGTCCTAGTGGCTTGATCCACTGACTAAAATTAATTAATAGTTGATCAAATTGTTGATGCTTAATAAACGTAATTATTAATACCTGTACATACAAATTTTCAATCTTTTAAAAAATCTCATTATTCTGTAGCTAGAAAGTTATTCATTTTCATTATCAACAATACTAATATACCTCTAATTTGGTGTTAACTAATTTTGTGAGAAGATTTCGGCGGGCCCATAAGTATTAACAAAAAAGGGAATGGAGAAAAAGACTCTTAAATTTCAATTTTTGTGATGAATTCTTCCCACACTCTTCATAGGAAAATTTTATAAAGTATCTCTAGTGATTGATAAGGATGATAAAATATTAAGAGAAGACAGAGGTAAATGAATAGAGCGGAAACAAATGAATTGAAGTATTGAAGTAGCTCCCGGTGTGCTAGGAGTAGTGGTTAATCAAGTATCGATAGGGAGTGAGGTGGAGGAAGGAGTTTAGAAAGGACCATGCAATCTGCGCGATTGCGACATTAATCATTGGCTCACTTTCAAAAGGGTGATAGTTGCACGCGACATCCAGGCTCAAGCGCTCGCGTTGGTGCAAGATTTGGGATGAAAAATCTGAAAGTTCATTTCTGTAGGAGTTTTCTTTCCTTTTCTCATGGAGATATCCCAGATTTGATCAGTAGCCAAGTTTTTACGATAGGCTGTGACTTCATCCCTTTCATCAGAAAAAATTGATAATGAAATTGATCACTCTTCCCACGAAAAAAAATGGTTTAAAAACATTTAATTTTTTTTTGCCTGTTTGTATGTTTTACTACATCATGAAATATCTGTTTTCGCCTGTAACATCATTTGCAAACTTGCATCTCGTCCAAAACGGTCACCAAGCGTTTCCTTAACGTGCTTGACCACTGTTGCGAGCCATCCACTTGTAACGTTCCTTTTTAAAAATGATTGTTGAAAAAGTGCATATTACACTAAATCGATAAAGTTTCCTAAATTAATAACATATCGCCTCTCCCAAAAAATTTTGAAACTGAATTTCTGAAACTATCGAACATTTTACAGGGTGTCTAGCATCCGGATTTTTCTGATTCGACCAGGATTTGAGGTCAATCAGGATTTAATTCCGATTTCATCAGGATTTGAGGAAAACTCGGTCGTATAATCAGGATTTTAGAAAATTCGGCCGTCTGATCGGATTTTTTTATCGAGCTATTTTGTGAAGTTTCAATTTTTCCCCGCAAAAAAATCAGGATTTGGAAAAATAATGAAATCAGGATTTAGCAGTCAAAAATCAGGAAAAATCAGGATTTCATCAGGGTTTCCCAGAATGAAAAAGAATTTAGACACCCTGTTTTAGAAGGGCAATCATCGAGGAAATGGATTGAATTTACAAGTCTCATCGTCAAATTCCACATGTCTGCGTTGGCAACAGCGAGCAAAAGTGTCAAAGGACACAAGAGATCTAAGGAATTTCTTTAAATCACGACACCACGTGCAGTGGCGTGGTATGCTTTGCGATATATCGATTGATCTGCTATTTAAACCTATGGAAAAGGATCGATAAACAGGGTGTTCGCAACGAACACCTTGTAATCGATTCTTCACCATGGCATCAAATGGGAAAATATCAATAATCGATCTTCCACGCCTCGCCACAGAGCCGAAGGCTCATAAATCTCACTGAAAAAGCACCCAAGACACACGGACATACCCGGGAAAAACAGCGATTTTTCCCCGACATCTGGGGGGCTGTTAATTAATAAATTAGCTGGAGTGAGAGCTGAAAGGGGTGAAATCCGAGAGGGGGAGGATTCTCGGGATCGTTTGACAAATGGGGTTTGTCACCGTAATTAAATCTTCGCGGCAGGTTCTACGAGGTATTAATCTTATTGTTTTGTTTATTCATGAGTGTCTCGCTGCCGGTGAGATTTTTGCGACTTGAAGACAGGTGAGGGGAATTAATAGTTCTACGTGACAGTCTTCGAAAGGGTGTCGTTCGAAGTCTCTTGATCACGCTTCTAGCGCCAACGCACCAACCTTGCTTTTATGAGTGGTTTTCATTACCTCATTCAACCCTTTGTTGCACAGTTCAAACCTTAAGATGCTGCATG
The DNA here is from genome assembly GCF_001854935.1 of Bemisia tabaci. NCBI lineage: Eukaryota > Metazoa > Arthropoda > Insecta > Hemiptera > Aleyrodidae > Bemisia > Bemisia tabaci. The sequence continues at coordinate 743,177 of NW_017547198.1, forward strand.
CAAAGGAGTAGGCAAAAGATTAGGCAAATGAGTGGTAGCGCGCTTTGCGATATATCGATTGATCTATCATTTAAACCCATGGAAAAGGATCGATAAACTGCGAACACCTCCATAATCTATTCTTCAACATATACCTAGCTTCAAATGGGGAGGTATCGATAATCGATAATCGATCATGCACGCCTTGCTTCTGATGCAAAAAATCCCAAAGCCTGCTGAAAAGTGCCATAATCTGAGAGAAAGAACATGAACGTATGAAGCATATGTCGATGGCTGAAGTGTGAAATCGCGTATCTTGGATGCGGTGTTTCAAAAGCTCTGCCCCTAGTTTATTTTTCTCCAGAGAAACAATTCAACCTTGTATGGCTTGAAATTTACACAGAGTAATCTGCTAACAAAGAAGAAAAATTAAAAAAGTTTTCAAGAAATTACGTTGACTAGTTCTCCAAGGAAAAATTAAAGTATGATAGGAAGTGTGCAACGTCGCAATCGGAGATTTGTGGTCTCGCACTTCGGTCATCGATTATATCTCACGAGCAGTTTTACGAGTGCATATATCGATACAAAGGCGGAACCGATCGATGAAACAATAATTGGACTGCATTTTGCAATTCGGAACTACAGTTTCTGGCTCCTCAGAAAAAAACACTTATGAGCAAAGGGAAAATAGTGGTACATACGTTGTTTTTAAACTGGGCCAAAATGTATAGATCCTAATTGCAAAATGTAGTTCAATTGGGCTACATTTTACAATTTGGAACTACGATTTCTGGCTCAATTTAGAAACAACGCATGTGCCATAAGTTTCCATAAACAGACAAGTGCTTATACAAATGATCCAGAAATTGTAGTTCCTAATTGCAAAATAAAGTCGAATTAGTCGATATGGCATTGAAATACCGATTTTAAAGAAAATCGAAGAAAGCTTGATATATTCTTATTATTTCGTCCCCCTTAAAAACACCCCTTCGCAGGTGCTTGCAACAGAGAATTTTCTCCATGAAGTATCATAGAGCTCTCAAAGAGGGTTAAAGAGTCTAAGTCCACAACTTTGCCGGCAGTGTCACGAGAATTGTCGCGTCTCTGAACGTATCTTCACCGTTCGAGGAGCCTTGAAATCCATATAATTACACGCTTTTTGGGGCTTTTATCAAATTGAAGGTACGCCCTTATGCCAAAAGAGCGACGCATTGTCAGCCGAGGGTGAAAAAGAAAGTTTAAAATCCTCCCTGCACCTCCTCTTACCTCGGAGGCTCTTATTTTACTCGACTGCCTCAAAGGCTCTGATTTAAGTTTTGAACATTTTAATGTCTCCTCCATCATAATCGTTTTAACTTTCCCCCCTGTTTTGCGGAAACTCGATAGCCGTAAATTCGAGGGAGGAAATAGATTAAGGTATGAATGAATAGAATTAAAAATTATGGGATCTTTCCCGACGAAGGTTTCTTCGTGTTTATTTTAATGCCTCTGCTCTGATCAACATGACATTAAACTCTCTCTTTTATCTTTTTCTTTTGCCTCCTCTCCACCCCCCTCCCCTCCCTTCCTCAAGTATAACCGAGAGCTGTGCTTGAACACCGAAGAAAAGGTGTCCTCGTGCGTTTTGCTGCAACGCATGTTGCATCCACAGGATCGGCAGGCGTTTTTTGTGGCTGTCCTCTCAATGAAATTCAGAATATACTTTCTTTACCTGTGCAACGGTGTGTCTTACAACCAGACACAGTTCTCTTATGAATATTTCTAACGTGAATAAGTATTTTATCGAAATATTTTACAACAATGTCACCCTCCCTCTTTAAATACTACCGCGGAAAACACGAACTTGCCATCTCTGTAGTGCCCGCAATTTTAGCAGCCTTTTCGTCTCTTTGCACGCCCCACGGAAAGTTTTACTTTTCGGACGTAAATTTCGACGAGAGTCAGCTTTGGTATTGATTCGAGCAATGATGAAAGGGGCTTCGGTAGCAATTCTCGAATTCTTAATCAGTTCGTGGAATTTACAACTCTCCCATCTTTTCATCGTACGTTCTCGTGAACACAGGGCGAGTTCACAGTTATGATTTCGATGTTCCAAATTGGGCAGTGTAGTCCTATTTCCAAGTAAAACTTACCAATTTTAGAGCACCAGTGCAGCGGGCTGTTATTGAAATTGGTAGACTAAGAGAAAATAGAGCATCGAAACATTCCAGATGGAGCACGAAACATTTTCAAATCGCCTTCAATTTTTCACGATACCGCCCGACCATCGTTCGAGGTGAAATAGTAGTATCCTCGCGCCTGCCAATAGTTGTACGTTTTCTCCTGAAAACCCGTGTTTTATTGACGGAGATTTGGCGACGTCTGAAGGTTTATACGTCATTTTTCTCTAGCACTGCAGTCTATTTTTTAACTGTACAGATTTATCTTTGAATTGGCAAAATACACCTTCACAGGTTAGAAGGTATCAATGCAACTTCTAGAGAACGGTTGCGGAACGAAACATTTTCAAATCGCCTTCAATTTTTCGGATACCGCCCGACCATCGCTCGAGGTGAAATAGTTGTATCCTTGCGCCTGCCAATAGTTTCACGTTTTCCCAGCCTCGCTCGCATTGAGCGAATGTTTTCCGGTGCAATTTCTTCACTATACGTTCGGTATGAGGAATAACGTCGTAAGATCATTCAAACGGTGCCAAATTTCTTCCAATTGAGCCTTTAATCTCCATTTTGGAGGAAAGTCATTTATTTTTCCTTGAAAGTTTCAGATATTTTAGATTAAAAAATTTGAAATATTTGAACTGGTTTTCCTGAAAATGTTCGTGTACTACTTCATCGTCGTATTATATCAATAACTCACTTTTAAGTTTTCGAACCACGGCACCTCTTCACGTAGACGGTTACGACGGTAGACGTAGAGGAGGAAATTCAAGAATTGCGAACATAACGTTTTTAACGAACTTCTTTCAGATTTATTGCTTATAGGGTTCTCCAGCTTGACTCGACTCACCTGAACCTGATCTCAATTCCAGACGAGAAGCATAGAAAATTCGTCGCTCATTAAGACGACCAGGGTGAAAACGAAAGGGGGGCGAAAATAATTGCGGATCCGAAATCGAGTGAAAAGCGAAAAGCGCACTGCTCGCTGAGGACCGAATAAAGATTTTCATTATATTGCCACACGTTTGCCGTGGCGCGCTGCGTTTCCTTCTCTGACGTGCCAAAGAAGAACGCCGTATGAGCTTCCAGATGTTGCCAAACTTTCCTATAAAATACTAATTTTCTGAGAAGCTCGTGATATCAACCAATTTTTCAGAGAATTTTACTCGAAAGTACACAAGTTATTTGGCCGCCAAATTGTCAGTGATTGTTCCTGTGTTTTTTCGAAAAGAAACAAGTTAACTTTATAGCTTAAAATTTATACAGAATATTCTACTAAGAGAGAAGAAAAATCAAGTAAATCTGAATGAAAGTACGTCGACTAGCTTTCCAAAGAAAAAATAAAGTGTGACAGGAAGACTGCAACGTCGCAAACGGAGGTACGTTCCGCACTTCAGCTATCGGTGCTTTCTCGAAACTTGACTTTTGACGATCACACCGACCCATTCAAATATTCTCACTTTTCCTTAAAAGTAAATATTTTATCGACGGAAATTTGGCAACGTCGGGATGTTGATACTCCGCTTTTCCCTGGGCCCGGGAGTTTTTGTCACCGGCTCAACAGTCGAGACGGGAGCTTTCTCACTCCGCCGTCACCGAGACGAAATTTTAACGAACGTCATTTCTGCGACTCGGAGCTAAGTACAATATTAGCGCTCATTTTGCTGCGCAGTCATGCGACGTCTTCAAATGACGGATCCAACCC
>NW_017547198.1:747029-769402 GCF_001854935.1 Bemisia tabaci
GCCCACCACCACACCGTTCTTACACACTCCCCCTCCGAGTATGCTGCTCTTGTGATAAATTGTTCGATATGATGTGGAATCCTGTCTTTTGTCGAGTTTGCTGCAGCTAGCGCTTGAGCTAAAAGCAGAAGTGCCGGGCGTGCTTTGCGATATATCGATCGATCGGTCATTTAAACCTATGGAAAAGTCTCGATAAACAGGGTGTTCGCAGTGAACACCTTAATTATCGATTATCTACCACAGCTTCAAATGAGAAAATATCGAGAGATCGCACGCTACGTCACTGGAAAGCAGTCGTGATTCTTAAAAATCGGCAACACTGTGTTTCCTCCACTTAAATGTGTGCAAAACAATCGATTCTTCGCGGGGTTTCGCTTCGGCAGAAGCGAGACGGTACGTATTCTGCCGTGCTAAGGAAAAACGCCGTATGAACCTTCAGGCGTTGACAAATTTCCTTTAATAAATCACAAATTTTTGAGAAAATTTATGAACATTTTTCCTCCAATTTTTCAGATAATTCTGTTCGCGATTTCACCTGAAGTTCCTGAAAATTTCAAGGAGAAATATTCAGAACTTTCCTCAAAAATAAACATTTTATCAAATGAAATTTGGCAACTCTCGAATGTTCATACGGCGTTCTTCCTTAGCACGGTGGTGTGGTCAACGGTAAGCGGCGTTCAAATACCTGAAGGGGAAAGGGCGTTGCGCGAAGTATAACAAGCATGAAATTTGCAGGGTGACCCATCAGAAACAAAGAGAGGGAATCGGGGGAGCCGCCATCAATAAATGATGTTGCGGACGTTGGATGTTAAAATGTTAAACACGGTAGGTCGAGGGTGGGGTGCCTGCGGGCACGTTTTCAAATGCACCCGGTTTGCCATGTTCGTCGGTTGGTAATTCTGGAATTCGTCCGTTTAAACTTATGAAGATCAATCGATTTATATCGATGTAGGCTGCCTTGACTAGAATCGATTATTCTAGTGAAAGCAGGGAAAACAGTGTTGCCAAATAGCTAAAATCAACTTTAGGTAGCTTCCGTGAAACGGCGTTAGCTACCGCTTTTCCCTATCCTGCCAATGGCGTGGAGTGCTTCGCGATGTATATGTCGCAGGCAAATAGTAAAATCAGGCATTTTGTCAAATGCCTAGGCAAATAGTAAAATATTCTAACTTAGAGCGAAATTCTAATTCTTTTCCTAATTTCAGACAAAATAATTCTTTGCTCCTGCAAGAAAAAATTTTCAATAAAAATGTGCACACACACACTAGTATTTTAAACAATGTTTAGCTCCTGAAGAGTCACTGATCTTGAAATTTTCAGCATGTCGTAAAATACAGAATTTTCGGAATTTCAACATTTAAAAATAAGAGAGGCAATTGAAGAGGAAAAGACAATAAGAGTTCGTAGGTTTGATGAGTTATTTTTCCAAAAATAGTGAAAAATCGTGAGCTCTTCGCCATAAATACACACAATTTTGTAGACCGTCAAAATTTGACTATCTGCCTAGGCATTTGACAAAATGCCTGATTTCACTATTTGCCTGCGACATATACATAGATTGATCTGCCATTTAAACCAATTGAAAAGGATCGATAAATAGGTCGTTCGCGACGAACATCTTAGCAATCGATTCTTTACCATAGCTTCGAATAGGGAAATATCGAAAATCGAACAGCCATGCCTCGCCACTGTTTCCTGCCGTGGTGAGGAAGGGCGCCGTATGAATTTTTGGGAGTGGCCATTTTTTTTCCTGCTAGAATACGAAGTTTCTGGGAAATTTTAGAATTTTCAAGCTTAAAATGTGTTCAGGATTTCACTCGAAAAATTGAATGCACTTGAAATTTTAGTAAATTACCAGGCCAAATTAGCAACACGGCGTGTCCGATGAAAGTCACCCTCGTGCTTTTGTGACTTTTACGAGCTCGTTTCAGTCTCGAGAGAAACCTTGCCCACGGGCTCGGTGTTGCATTGAACTTTACCCACTTTGATTCTGAGGGACTTCCTGCCCTCCAACATGGTTGCAGATTTTTAAAAAAATTCTAAGTCTCTTTCATATCTTTTGCAAACAAATACGACGGGAAAAGTCGAAGAAGGCGTATTTTGACTCACGATGTTGCAAACTTTACTTTCGCATTTCATATTTCGACGGAAAACTGATGAATATTTTTGTTGTTGAAATTTTTACTCTTTTTTATGGAATATCGATGGTTCAAGTGCGGAATCTCGTATCCTCTTTTGTGATGTTGCAGACTTCCTTTCAGACTTGATTGTTCCTTTGGAATTTAAACTTTGGTTTGGAACTACTACTTTGGAAAATTAAACTGAAAACTTTGGTCAACTAAATTTTCTGAAAACTTCCTGCATTTTTTTCTCTGTTAGCAGAATATTCTGAGTAAACGACCTATGAAGTTGCTTGCTTTTCTTTTAGCGAATAAAATATGAGCGTAAGTTTTGAAACCCCGCAATGAAAATACTTGGTCTCGCACTATTGCTATTGGTGTTCTGTGAGAAATTTGAAAAACTGAGTTCTCTCTTTTTTTAAAAAAAAAAAAAATTATACAATAAAATGTCCGCTAAGGTTTTGAAACGTCGCAGGTAAGATACGTGTTTTCATCACCAAAAAGAGATACCTATTATTTATGCCTAAGAATCAAATGTTTCCAAACGCATTTTCCTCTGTATTTTTATTCTTCATAATAATATATTTTTGTATTTGTTTGATTGTTTCAGACTGCTTACACTTACAACTTTACCGTGATAGTCGGGATCGATACAAGCAGGGTCAGACCAAAGCGTCCCTCTCGTTGCAGTACTTCCTAGGAGTAGAATCTGGTAAATCTTCAGTTCATCATCTTATCTGGTTCCTTCTCTTTCCATATCAACGGTGAAAGTACCAAACTACTTATCTGGGTCTGAAGCGGTGTAATTTTTTTTTTTTTTTTTATCTTTACTGTCCTCATGAAAGGCTGATGATCTTTTTTGCACACTTTTTGGAGAAGCAGGGCTGGATTTAGAGTGGGGTATGAAGAGTGACTGCTCCATGCCCCATCGTCACGAGGGTGCTAAAATGAGAGAAAAATAAAAATTCGTGTAAACGGAGGAGAAAGAAAATTAGAGGTAGAAAAACAAAGCAGCGATAAGTATCGAATTAACCGGGTTGCACAAATAGACCGCGTTAAGCAGAAAGGTACCAAGCCACCCCTGGTAAAAATTGGCTATAAGAGCTGCGTTTCAAAATACCATAGGAATTTTTATAGCCGGCTAAAGAAAGCTACAGAAAATCACATAGCTAGCTGTAGAATGCGGAGAAAATCATACGGCCGGGCTATACGAAGCGATAAAAAATTATGCAGCCGGGCTATAGTTCCTATCGCCGGGCTTTACACTCTATCGCCTGGCTGTTACTTTTTTGCCATCGATTGTAAAAGGCTATAAAAAGTTGTGTAGAAATTCTTGTGCTTCGAAAATCATTAAGTTAGATACGGAACCACCTTAGTTTTTACAAAACACACATTATATTTTCCTCTAATACATATTTTTTTCATCAATTAAAATGAGAATAATCGATACAGGATGTGCAAACATTTCTAAATCATGAGTTGAATAACGCTGACTCCGCCAGATTAAATATTAGAGCCTAACTCAAAGCGGAGCGGCGACGCACTGGCTGCCCGCCTGCCGCGGGCTACCGCCAAATTTCATTGGGCGGTTTAATTTCTTGCCAAAAAAGGGTTGTGCGGATTTTCGAGCAAATTTCAGTGAATTTGCTGCATAGTTTGAAGCAAATTACTTAAAATTTTCCAAGGAATCCGCAGAAATGTTTTCTGGTAAAAAATCAACTTGCCCGTTTCCTTCGAAATTTTAAAACTACCTAGTGCGACACACACACCAAAGAAAAATTAAAGTTTAATTTGGAAATAGCTGTGATAATAACAGGTAATAACAATATGTTCCTATGCACAGTCACGCAGCGATGTATTTGATCAATAATATGTTGGCACATATTTGATACATTTTTAATAGTTTTAAGCCCGTTTCCCATATTTATCCCTTATTTTGTTCCCAGGTTTCACGCTCGACAAAGAATCTAATACGTTTGCGATAATCTGTCAAGATGTTATCGTTGTTCTTGCGTTCGACACGAGGGAGAGGCTCATCCAGTGGCAGGTCAAAGTTGCCAGTAACCTAGGAGAAGGTGAGCAACTTTCAATTTATCCACACTTTTTTAAATTTCGGATAAAAACAGCCAAACTCATAGACTTACTGTAAAATTGGTATTTTAAAAAAGAAAGAAAGAAAGAAAAATCAATTTCATTAAATTTTTCTTCATGCCGCAATATTACATGTTCCGTAAGTAGGCAAATACGTTAAAAGCAAGTTTTCTTCTCAGATATAAATTTTCTCTTGCTCAGAATGAAGAGCGTAAATATTGGAGCCCACGTCAAGTAAGTTCTCGCGCTTTTAGAGTGCAATAGAAAATCCATTACTTGATTCTTGGATTTACTTTCAATGCATAGTTATCTGATCTTCTGTCGCACTTCAGTAGTGCGTCAAATTTAGAGTATGTATCTACTCTATCACCAAAAATCAGATTCTGCCGGTTACGGACCCTCCGTCATACTTGCGTGATTTCAAACTTCTAATTTTAGCGGTATTTTCTCAAATCGCTGCTGCCAAGTTGATACCAAGAAAATTTCCTAATGACAAGATGCATTATTTGTTCCAAATTCAGAAAGTTTGTAGCTAACAATAAGCTGTTAGCGTCAATTGGAATCAGAAAACAATATTTTTAGATTTCGATTAAAACCGCTTTCATCCGCGGGGTTTAGTTCGTTTTCGTACCACTGTAGCGCGCAAGACGAGAAAATGCGAAAGTCCCATTCATATCTCGGGTAAATCATCATGTTTTACGGGCTAGAAAGCTTTTACCGTCATTCGCTCATTCGATCTGGCAACACTCACTACAAAATACTACGTGTAGTACTACGATGAGTACGATAATGATTTCTTGGCCTCTTATTGGTCCGTTCTGTTTTGAATGGTTCATTCATGAATTGCGTAGTGCTCATGGCGCATGCGCAGCACGCGACGCGAGCACGTAAGGCATGGAGAATGGAGCAGTTTGGTTGTAAACCAACGAAGCAAAGTTGATTCTTCTTTTGATTGTTTCGACGCAGATTTCTTGGTTGATTAAAAATAATGTGTGAAACCAAGGGTGTAATGATGTTATATCTTCATTCAAATTTTAGCAAACATCTTAAGAACATAATTTTTCGGTATGTTTAATGTTTACTTTTTCAAGTTTGACGTGCAGATTGGTCAAAAATTTGGTTCACCAATCAATTGTAGTTTAATTTCTTCCCTCATAATCATTAAACCTCAGCTGGATTTAGAATTTACATACCATACACGTATGGACACAGACATTTTACCCGCAAATAAATCTATCGTATTTAAATTAAGGAGGAATAAACTTTTGAAGTTGAAAAATGATGCGGGATAATTTCAACGCTGAACTCACTGGTTGCCTTCATTACACAAATCGCCTCCTTTTGGCACATTCTTACCTATCTACATTCATCCGATTTTACGCACAATGTATTCATTTTAGTGTGTAATCTTATGAGTTAATCGACGGTGTAAGTCAGCAATCACATAACTCGTCTGCAGTGTCTGAAAATCTCCACCTCTAGGCATATTATTTTTTCAAAGGAGAACAAATTGACATTATTCCTTGAAGTTTTTGCAGATTTTTCTTCACAGAGAAGAAAAATTGCGACAGTTTTAAATGATTGCCATTGAGTAGTTTTCCGATTAAAAAATAAAGTATGATAGGAAGTCTGCGACATTTGCAAACCGAGTCATGTGATTGCCGACTTACACCGTCGAAATACATATATATATCACCGATCAAACATACAACAAAAATTAATGATAAAATACCAGGTTACAAACCTTCATGTTTACTCATTCTTAACGGGTTTTTTATTTTTCAGATGTCCAGTTCCTAATACAACTGGCATCAGCTCCAGCAAAAGCCAAAATAAGCCCTGGTCCAGCAAGACTGCATGTTCAGGATTTACGATTCTGTCTGACCACAGGTGTTCCTCCACGGCTAGCAGGCTGTTGGAACATCAGCCACCTCCGTCGGTACGGAGTTGTAGAAAATCGATTTTGCTTTGAAGGCGGCTCACAATGCGGCCGAGGCGAGGGACTCTATGTTCTTCTGAGCGATCAAGGAGAACAGATCACTCAAACAATGCAGGCAGCGGCAGAAAATAAACTGTCCACCAGGAGGAGGCCTGTTGCCCGAAACATGTCAGGTAAAAATGGCTGCACCTAATTTTTCTTAATTTTGATAGGCTTTGCTTGATTTGTTTATTTATTTCTACTGTCAAGAATAAATTATTCATAAAGAATGATTCTGTGCCAAGTTTCGGTGCAATTCTTATCGAAAGCGCATATGAATAGGCAGAAGATTCAATTTTGAAACATATTTTTGATGCAATAAATTTAGATTCCATTGCAAAGCTGCAAAATTTTTCTTGACAACTTTATTCTTCATTCATCAGCAAGTGCACTCTTCTATTAAACATTTCAGTGAATTTTCATGAAACTCTTTAAGAAACGAATGAACAGAAACTTTCAAGATGACTCGTCTTACGTTCTTGGCATGGTTAAAGTGGCGTGCGATAGGTGTATTGCATCAATTAAGTAAATAATCTCAGCATATTTTGACTTTTTAGCAGTAAAAAAGACTATGGTTCCTGCGTAGGTATGAACTGAGAAAATCATTCACACCCTAAATAAATGTATGCAAAACTCAGAGAAATGAAAGTTGGATTCTTCTCAGGGAAAATAGTTGCATTCACAACAGATTTACATTGTTATATCAAATGCAATGGCTTTTTCAATAAGAATCCTGCTTTCATCACTCTGATTTTTGCTAATTTTTTGGTTTCAAATTATTCATTGGGCATGTGCAAGGATTATTGTCCCTTTTTGGCTAAAATTCAAAATCTGCCGAGATCTCTAACTTAATCAATTAAATAAATAGCAATTTCTTATCTGTTGGAATTAGCATAACTCTTCGTTCTTTTTATTGTATCCAATCCACAAGCATAGTGAACATAAGTAAGTCTCTTTATGTTAAACGACTAATTCTATAATTTGCTCTCCTTTTATTCCAGTCATGGATAGTCCTAGAAAAATGATGAACTCTCGAGCAGGAACAAGGACTCCCGACTTCAGTTGCTCCGAATCATACACTAGCCAACGAATCAGTGTCTTAGACTCAAACCAAAGGATAAATGATGATGGAACAAGTTTCTCGATGAGTCGTCAAAGTGCAGAGGACCTTCTTGGTTGGCCTTCTTCAGAAACGAGACCCGGAAGTTGTGATTACGCAGATACTGCCTCTGTTGGAGAGTACGGTCCTGCCCCAAACATACCGGTATTCATTTTTTTTAATCAACTCCAAACTCCATAGCTTCAGTACTTTTTTCTCAGAAAATTAGCAGAAGATTTTTCTTTGTACTATCTTACTAATTTTTTTACTCTTAATTGTCGGTATTATTTTTTCAAATGGAAATTAAACATACCAGGAGCAAAGAGACTTTCTGACCACTGACCAGTCCTGTTGCAAGCAGGCCAAGTGAAAGGAGATTTTTTTCTACCTAAATGCTTTTTTTTTTTTTACTGCATTCTATCAGTGAAAAATTCCAAGTGTATGGAGGGAATAGTTTTCATTTAATTTCAGTCTTTAGTAGGAATTGATAATTTTTTTTTTAAATTTAATTGAATTCAGAGAAAGGCTCGGTGTAATCTTTCAACTCCCTTGAAATACAGTCTCCCCATTGAGATCTGTGGTAGATATTTTTCACAGTGCATGTTTTAACTGACCAGCTCTGTTTAACGCATCAATCTTTTAACGATTAGCATGGCAAAAAATTGAGACTCATCAAAAATATTATATAGTATATAAGTATATAGCATACTTAATGAACTCTAAGAGTGCATCTCTACAAAGAAGAATGTAACATTTTTTTATGTCTATGTTTCTTTATTATATCCTTTTTCTGTGCAGGAATGTGGTGAAAATACCCTGGGAAGATGCGCTAGCTGTATTAGTAAATTAGGTATGATGTCTAGATCGTCCACTGCTACGACAGCTTTCAGCCCTGCCTGGACTATGGAAAACTCAGGTATTTTCATTCAACTATATTTCTTTTAACGCAAGTTTTGCAGTTCAGTTTGCATTTTGCACCATCATCACTTAACAATTTTTAAACTTTAAAAAAAAAAATTTCTCTAATCGTTTTTATACATTTTTCCCCGTACTTTATAAATAGTTTACATAAGAAATGCCAGAAATAGAATCCTATTTTGTATGTTTCAATACAGTCGTTCTTGTCATGACCTTTCTCGAAATTGCAGTTTTATGGACATGTTGCAGGCAAATAGTGGAATCAGGCATTTTGTCAAATGCCTAGGCAGATAGTTAAATTTTGACGGTTTTCAATATTTTTGGAAGAATAACTCATGAAACCTACGAACTCTTTTTGTCTCTTCCCCTTCAATTGCTTCTCATATTTTCAAATATTGAAATTCCGAAAATTCTGTATTTATGATATGCTGAAAGATAAATAGATAAATCAAGATAATTCAAGATAAATGGCTGCTCAGCTAAAAATTGTTTAAAATACTATTGTGTGATTCACATTTTTACTTAGAATGTTTTTTCACATGAACAATGAATTATTTTCTGTAAAATTAGGAAAATAATCAAAATTTCAAACTAAGTTGGAATATTTGACTTTTGCCTAGGCATTTGACAAAATGCCTGAATTTACCAGTTGCCTGCGACAGACGTAATGTTCTACTGCTCATTCCCTTTTGAAAACAAGACGGCGAGACATGATTGAAGTTTTTTTTTCATTTTTTGAAGATCAAATTTGACAGTCCATGCTATCGGGGCTGTTTTTCAATGTTTATTACCTCTCGAAGTACTGATTGTTGGTATTTTTATTTATTTTTTAGTGAATTGTAGGCACCTGAGTGTGTACTCTCAAGACAGTAGCACAAGTGGGGGTAGCGGGAGTGGAAGCGGTAGTGGCATGGAATATTCTGTGCCGAGAACTTCGTTACGAAATCTAGCCACACCTGTTCCGACACGTGAACATCAACCTCATCCGTTGTAAGTGACATTCCATCAAAGTTAATCACTGTAGAATAAGTACATTTTAGGTGCACCACCCAAGTAGCATTCCTCAACAGAAAAATTGCTGTATATTGCGATTTTATCGGCGATAAAATCGCCAGGATCATCAAGTATGAGTGAGTATCCTCGATCTTATTGTGATAAAATTGCGCTTTTATTGCCTGACAATTGATTGCGATATTTTCAAAATGAAAATCGCGATAAATGGCAATTTAATCTCAATTTTATCGACAAAAATTGATCACGATTTTATCGAACAAAAAATTGCAATACGTAGCGATTTAATCGCCATATATTGCAATTTTGAATGCAATAATATCTCGATATATTGCCATTGATATAATTGCGATAATTAACTGATAAAATTGCTATTTTTCATGATCACTGCTACTTTGGCAGTTCAGTATGCAAGTTTTTAAACATTTTATGTAGAGCAGCTGTTTTATGCAGGTAGACATGCCGTACGTAAGAGTGAAATTCTTCCCTAACCTAAGGACGGTGTAAGTCAGCAATCACAGAACGCGTTTGCGGTACCTGAAAATCTCCGCCTCTAAGTTATTTTTTTTGAAGGAGAGCAAATTGACATCATTCCTTGAAGTTTTTGCAGAATTTTCTTCGCACAAAGAAGGAAAATCACAGCAGCTCTAAAGAATTGCCGTTAAGTAGTTTTCTGTTTAAAAAATAAAGTATGACAGGAAGTCTGCAACTTCACAAACCGAGTTATGTGATTGCTGTCGATATGTATGTTAACTCTTGAGACTTGTGCTTTGATTTGTTAAAGATAATCAAGGATCTAACTTGTTTTTGCCGAGTGGAATTGCATCAAATACCATGACACAATCCTAAATGAGTTGAAATACTCAACTCATAATAATACTAAAAATAGTGATTAGAAATAGTAATCTGTCAGCTAATAAGAGGCTTTATTGGAAAAGTCATACAGACAAAGTTGGTATTTCAGCCAACATGCGCTGATCTTCTGAGTAAATCAGAAAAGGTTTTCTATGTGTCCAAAACTGCCTTTCTGACGGAGCATAATTTGTGTTGCTCCTAACAGCATTTTTTTTGTGCAGAAATTGTCAGCAAAATGCAATATTTCTTTGTACAAGAGAAACTTGTTCTGCTTTACTCCGAAAATTGGTGATCGTTAGCTGAAAAGTCAACACAGGTTGATCGTGCTAAAAAAATCAACATTATCCTTATCTGCCATGTTCAGAGTAGATAAATTCAAGTTTGTGCCCTCTATTGGTTCAACGAATCTGAATGGCTCACAACTCATTCTTCAAGACGCTGAGAAATGCATTTCTGGTCTCCTGTAATATATGAATGAGAGTATGAATAAAGTGTGAAAGGAAGATTGAATAAACCAAGTAATTAAACGAGTAAACTAATACTTGAATATAATAAAGAGAAAAAGAAGTATATTTCAGTGAAGACTTGAATTCAAACTTTTCCACCCAATCGGACGAAAATTATTCTCTTTAAAAATTTGTCTAGTTGCGGCAAAATCGGTTTCACCAATCATTCGCTCAAATTAAATTTAGACGAATCACATGACTGAAAATGAACTTGACAAAATCAAATTAATTTTTTGGAACCATGAGATTTCATATCCTCACTCGTGTATGAAATCCTTCTCATTTTCTCCTGGAAATGATGAACATCTTGAAGCGCAGGGACAAACTTTGTAATTACCGCGCTGATGTTGAAGGTCTTTGTGCTTCTTATCACCAGTTTTTTTCCGAGAGGGAGCTGGTAATTAAATTTCCATCCTTCGTAATCTTTGTCTTGCGTGCTTTGGTTTTGCTGCTCTATGCAGAGTCTGTTTACCTTGTAATCAGTCTCGGTCTCGCAATAACAGCGAATCGACGGCTCATTTTTATTTTTCCGGTTGAAAATGGAAATGTTAATATTCTGAAACGTTCCGGTTTTTTATTTATTCTTTGTTGGTTCTTTTTGCAGACTTTTCCCCAAATTAAGTTGTTATTTTACTATGTGAATTTTGGCTGATTAAGTTGTTTTTCATTTGTGTATGAACTTTTTTACAGATCTAGTTTACCTCCCTCCATGGATCATTGCCACTGCTGTCCGCCCGTTCGGCCTCCAAAGCCAGCTCAACTCAGTGTACAAGCCAATAGTAATCAATCATCCCCAATCAAGAAGAAACTCAGAAAACCTCCAATGCCTCTACCGGTAACGGTAGCCTCAACATATCAACCTCCCAATATTAGTACCTCATCGACCAATGTCCATCAGTGCCCATCTTGCTCAGTTGTCTTCTCAAATAATCCTTACAATAACTACGATGTGCCAAAAACTTTGAACTTCTGCTGCAACTCACAGGTAAGTTAATTAATTTCTATCCCTTGTTTGTGAATTTTCAGTCACTTTACAGGGTTGCCACAGTCAGGGAAAACCGGGAAATGTCAGGGAATTTTAAAAAGTCAGGGAAAACCGAGAAATGTCAGGGAAAATTTGTTAAATCTTCTTTATTTGCTTTCTAAAATGGGTTTGAGGTTTTGAACTACAAATTATGCCTGAAAACTATTTTCAATTATGTCTTCGTCACCATTTGACATATTTTCAATTGTCAAGGAAATCAGGGAATTTCATTTTCCAAATTTTGTGGCAACCCTAACTTTATGATCTTTGATAGATCGTCAAAGTATGAAAAAATTCTCATCAAACAATAATGTGAATATAAAAAACGTAGCAAAAAATACTTTTTTGGAATTCATCAGAGCAAAATTTTGCAGTAACTTTTTTAGAAATTGTGAGGGATGATAAATAGCAAAAATAATAAATGTACATACTATCTACCACCAAATATTGAAGGGTCACCATCACTTTTCTTGCTCCAGTGGCTACCTCAGCATCTACATGATCTATTCAAATTGAAATTTCTTTAAATTTTGATCTTGCAATGAGAGTTTTTCTAATATAATAGCATAACTTTATTTTTTAGTCCTTTTCCAGGTCAATTTTTCAGATAGATTATTCCTCGCTGAAGGAGGAATCTGCGCTTAACAGTATATCTAATTCAGAAAAGCGTCTGTGAAATTAAATGTCTTTACTGTCCAATGGAGAATTTGCACGCAATTTTTTTATTGCTTCATCTGAAAGTGCCTAATGAGCTGAGTTCGCAATATTTTTCATAATTTTTTTCTGACATGGGAAATTGGAGAAAAATTGATTTAAAAGTGAGAAAATGCGCCGCCTTGTGACGTCATCTGGCGGCATTTCCCATTTAAACACATGTATTTTAGCAGAATCGGTTATTTTGTCATATCTCCTCTAATAATCGCTCAATTTATGAATCAAGGGTATCTTCGTGTTCAGTTCACTCAGAGGATTCCACTTAAACAGGAAATTCATCAAATTTCAGACCCTTGCAAATTCTCCATTTAGATGAATATAATCCTTATGTTCATATGCCACAGGTCACTGTCACTTACTCTTTACAAAATATAAGTATTAAAGCATTCACCATAATCACTTAAATAATATCCAAGAACTTAATTTAGCTCTTAAATTTTAGTAGAAAACTTGTGCTGAAATTACGTCTCAAATATTTATCCTAAAATATTTTTCCTCAATTTTTTACAGGATACCTCTCGGATGAATCGAATACCCAACTCTCACAAAAATGGTGATTTGTATGATATGCCGCGCAGTATAAAATCTGCCCTGGAAACTAGTCGTGTGTTTGACAACTATGACACACCACCTATACCAGTAGCCCTAAACCAAACCTCATCAGGAAGTGAGAGGTGCGTTTCTCTTTTTACCCAATTTTCATTCTGGACCCCTTATAAATCAGATTTACTCATAGCTGTTTTTGTTTTTACTTGAAGCTTTAATAAACCTTCAAGAAAAAATGTTCATTGCATCTAGTACAACCTTTTAAATTCACAAAACTATTCAACTAAAAATTCGGTCATTTTGAGATTTGCATTATCTATTAGGGGAAAGTATATTGAACTGTAAAAGTCCCTCAACGATTCATGAAACAATTCCTTGAATCGAGAACAAGAACAACAATAAGATTTGATGATTCTTTGCGCTTGGAGGAACATACACTGTAGTTGTAAGACAAAACTGAAATTAAGTGACATTATTAGCCGTTTGCAATGCCTATCTCAGGAAATTACAAACTGAGGGTCTGTGGGAGAAGTTCCTTTTAATAACTTACAGAAACACTAGGTTTAAATTTCGTTTCAGGGTTTAAGCATTCACTGTCCTTCTTTGTTTTCAGATGTATATGATATTCCCCTAACTTTTGTACTTTTCTCTTATTTCAATCATTTGAATGGCTATGATGAACTCATCCCTTGGTATTCCTTGGTAATTCTTATTGTGTTTTTTTTTTTTATTTTTCTCAGAAAAATTCTTGATCAAAGCAATTCAAGTACGCCATCTCACTATTGCTCGGTGGAAAACGGAATTTGTGTCCCTAACAACACAATTCAGAGAGTAAGTACCCCTCCTTTTAAGCACCTAGGAGATGCAGAAAATTGAGTCGGAAAATTCTTTAAACATACTTTCCTTTCACGATTTTTTGTGTATGTTTTAAGTTTTTAAAACTAATTTACTCCAAATATTTTATATAAAAGAGGCTTTTAGCTGTGACACGTAGCAATATATTTTGAAAGACAAATTAAATTCGTGGAAAAATTTACCGTTGAGATAAAATTTTTTCATTTTAGAGCACATAATTACACACATTTTCAGCTTTTATTGAAGTGAATACGAATCAATCACAAATGAAAGTTTCATTCATCCTTTAAAATTGGACTGAGTTCAGCAAAAAGGAACTAAGTCTCTTGGGAAACAGGAGGTCTGCTTTTCTTTAAAAAAATATTTATTTCTCATGAAGAAAAGCTTTTGTTAACAAATTGGATGTTTAATTTTTGTTTATTTATTTTCAACCAAGAAAATCAAATTTGCTGCAAAAATAATTATTTATTCAATTGTTAATAACTTCATTCCATTATTTCTAATGTAAAGAGAGCCAGATTAATTTATAGAAAGGAACTAAATGCATGCTGTTGCTTCTAGAGTTTGTTTGAGTAAGGCACGAGCACTCCATACATTTGCTGTAAGACTTGACTCCTCTCTGTAAAACTCAATCCAGTTATAGCAATCGTTTTTTCTAGCCATAGCATACATCCATAACTTCATGTATTGTTCCTTAATAATGAGCGATTAAAATCGAGGAGGGTTCCGGAGGAATAAGGACCCATACAACATGAAGTTGGTTCTATCGGTTGTTTTATTGGAACAAGGGATAGCTCTTGTCGCAGCTACACTGCCGTCCTTTCAAATAGCTGCTGCTTACAGAAATATGCATAGCTGAGCTGTTATGATGGACTCCTCTATCAGAACCATCCTCAAATACAATCCAAATTTAGTGTTACATTTCTTTATCAGTTTTGGATTTAATTGTGATTGATAACAAAATGTTTCTCCTCTGTTTTACAGGTAAAATTGAGTGGAGAAGGCAAAATGCCTGTTGTGAACCAACAGTCTGGAGAACTAGCAATTTATGCAACTGTAAATAAAGCAATGAAAACCAAGTATGCCCAAGAGCTAAATAGTGAAAATTCAAAAACAGAAGAGACAGCGGTAAACCATGAAACTAGCAACAATTACATGAACATAGATGCCAAAAATAACAAATCCTGCTCCTCTGAAAAACCGTTGTGTACTTCAAATTACCAAAATTTTGAATTCGAACAGTCTTTAGAATATTATGAGAATTCAAAACAGTTGAGAGAAAAAGTTCTAGGTGATGGAACAGAATCAGCTCAGAGTAACTCGAGTGAAAAATACAGAACTAGTCTCAATGGATCAAATGATAACGGAGCAAACTTCTGTCAGAAATGTGGACACGCCTGCACACCTAACTCAAACTTTAGCGATCAGAATAAGATGAACGGCAAAGGTCACGAGGATTACCTCGTAATGGAGCCTGGTGGTGTTCAAAACCAGACATTGACTGACAATCCTTCAAGACCACCTCAACATTTCTTAGGATACTTGCCAATGTCACCCATCTCAAATCTTAGTTGTCTGAGCAAGAATGAGCTGCTTAAGCTCAAATTAAATAATGAGAGGAACCATGAACGCTCAGCCAGCATTCCAAGTCTGTACGGTCCAAACTTCGATAAGTGTCGCCGGAGAACAGAATCAGACTTTGTGAGGATACCTGGCTCAGCGATGTTGGGTATCAATCGGCCAGCATCTGCATGCACCAGCCCGTACTTGAGGAGGCATTCAGTAGATAGGAAGAGATCCAATTCTGCTGAGTCGACGCGGCATCCAACGGACCTCGAGTGTATATCAGAACGCCTCTCGTCCGCAACACCCACACATACTGCCAGTAGTCAGAACTCTTCTATCGACTCTCTTTCAAGCCAAAGAATTGTAAGTACTGTTGAGAATGATAAAAAGGCACTGTCAAGTGACAGCGATAGTTCGTTGCAAACGTTAGTCCGTGACACTGTCGATGACTCACAGTCTCAAACGGTACACATCCGGAGATCTTCGAGCGTGCCTTGCAAACCAGGAAACAACAGAGATTCCTCAAGTTCGAATGATTCAGGAGTCTCTACAGGCTCATTAAAGCAACGAGGAAGCGATTTCACAGATTTTGAGCTTCCCACAACTACCTCAAGGTCGACCAGACAGCATAACATTGCGATGAGTCAAGGACTTGTTGGCCACTCGACTTGTCTGCATGCTTCTCTACCAAGAAAGTCCAAGTCCCAGGACCCGTTAGGAGAGTTGATGTTTGAATTTCAAAAAGAAAAGGTACCTGCCAAATCTTCCTCTGCTGAGGCCGAGATTCCTGTTTGTGTTCCAAAATTAGAATCTTCCAAAGGTAAATACCTCATGTTTTGTATTATGTTTTTACAGTGAGATACGATATGTTGTCCTTAGTGAGAAGGAGAGTGAATATGAGATGCATTGCAGCGAAATGTAATTCTCATTTAAAAAATATCTTTACAGAATAACAAGCATGATCAATGACACTAGATCCATTCAATGAGTAAATTAACTTGATTGCTTAGTGAAAAATTAATTACAAATCCTTAAAAGTATACATTTTTCATCAAATTTCTTTACTTAGGTTTTTAATGAAAAATCAATCTAACATCACTTGAATTAATTACATGGAATAGATTGATTGACTCATATTCATGAAGGCAACTGATGATGAGAGGGTGACTGTTAATTTTTGGAAATGCCTGTTGCAGGTAAAAAGATGAAGCTCCCCCTCATTGCCCCAAAATTTGATTTAACTTCTGTGATTCATTCATAACTCAACATCTAATTTTATTTTTAAACAGTTTTTTTTAAAAATGATAATGATAGTGGCACTATCGCCGCAGAAGAGGGAGGGCAGCGGACTCTCTGTTAAGTTAAAGTTTTAGCGATTTTATCCCTAATTTTAGTTTTTTTACATGTATATAAATTGTATAAATTTAAATTGGAAGCAATTTCTTGTGGTGTATAACAGTAATGCAACTAACGTTCGTTAATTTGATTTGCTATTTTAATCTTTTCAGAGTGTGTTCCTGTCTATACTGACTCACGTAGTACAAGTAGTGGAACTTCAGATATGAGTGATTACATCGAGACTCTCTCATTGTCCTCTCATAGTTCCTCTGACACACCAGAGGGTTTCAGGTACCCACTGCATTATTTTTTATCAAAGTCAAGCTTTATCCAGTCGCAACAGAGAGCCATTAAGAAGGGAATGGAAGTTTAGACAATTCGATTTAAGAGATTCATCTCTGCTAAGAAGGAGTGAGAAAACAAAGAGAGAGAGAGAGAGAACCTCCTTCTGTCAAATGAAAACCTGGCTCTGTGTAAAATATCCTCAGAGCTTTGCAGATATATTTTACATGGAGGCAAATCTATCACTGGCAGAGTGGGTAGTCAGATGATATTCCGACTAACTCACCACTCTGTGGGCCCAGAGCATTTTAAAATTTACACCTCCTGAAATAGTGTGGGAGAGCAAAAATGATCAAACTTAATCAAATTGCAATTGAGAAACATTGAAGTTGAAAAAGGTGTGCTTAAAATTTACAGGAAAATAAAAAGACTGTCAAATACTTTTCTGTTGGCCTGTTACAAGCAAATTTGATTTACAGGTTTTTAGAAAATGATGACATGAGAAAAAGTGGGAGAAACATTAAAATAAAAAGTCATAATAAACATCCCTGGGCATAAAATAGTGAGATGAGATTCAGGTGGAAACAAATAGAAAAATAACTTGGAGGTTTAGCCAGACAGTCACTTTCAGGGTCAGTGGATGTGATCTAGCGGAGTCCAAAGAAATGACTGAGAGAAAATCCCCAAGAAGACTTGGCTGGAAAGAAGACTGATCTGACGTCTCGCTGTGTACTTGTGCTAAAAATTTTAAATTTGAATTGCTGTATTGCCAAAACCAATATGGAGCCCAAGCTAGGTTCAGTTTGAGGTTTCATTTTGACCAAATTAAATTCAGCTGCCAGGTT
This sequence comes from Bemisia tabaci, assembly GCF_001854935.1. Lineage (NCBI taxonomy): Eukaryota > Metazoa > Arthropoda > Insecta > Hemiptera > Aleyrodidae > Bemisia > Bemisia tabaci. The sequence continues at coordinate 764,778 of NW_017547198.1, forward strand.
ACAGAAAATAATGACAACTTTTGTGACTCTTATTGAGAAATTGGTATAGCTGTTAAGTTGGAAAAGAGTTAAACTGTAACGATTTGTTGTGGCACCACAATATTGATGATGCATCCGTTCAGTACAAATCATAGCTGCAGAAGTTTAGTTGTAAAGTCAATAATTAAATTTTGGAATTATATTTTTTATATTATTTTTAAGCTTATGTTTACCTCTATTTCAGATTGGGGAGAACTACGTTGAGGCCTCGCTCAGGAAATGAATATCAGAAGATTGACCGATTTTTCCTTTCTGGAGATTTAAAGGTATGTACTCAAATTGAATCCCACCAATAACTTACCTATCATGATCACCAGTCCTTCATCGTAAATGGAGGAGTTTAGTAAAATTGTTTGTATGGCCAACGGACAAAAATTGGTCGCCTCTTTGATTTTTAACACCTCTTATATATATATTGATGGTCAAGATATTGTTTCAAAGTTATATTTACCTACTTTACATGAGTATGTTATTTCCAGCGTCTAGTCAGTGCACGAACTCACCCAAGAAGTTTCCTGGTCTTAATGAAGATGATTTGATGCTGCTAAGGCACTCTAAAATTACATTGGGAAATGTTTAACTCTTCCGATTTTTGAACTGTAAAATTATCCCTCCGTTTTTTTTTCACCCTCAACCTTCTAAAAATGTAAAATTTAATTAAATCTGTTTCATTGCTTCAGATGGACGGCAAACAGTTACCACCGTATATGAATATTACGCCTTTATTTGAAAAGCCTGAACTTTCGCCTTCATCTGGATATTCATCCGTACAAGAATTTCATTAGCATGTGGAACCAGATCTTATCCTGACCTCAAGCACTCTGTGGCAGCTGCCAACCTATCAACATTTTCCCCCTAAAGTCTATCGCTTCAACTAGCCTGAGGGAACACCACTACTTTCTTCTGTCGTGAGCACTTATCTTAAAAATTTTTGTTAATGAAGATTTGCTCCCAATGCCAATTTTTCCTCAGACTTACTTGTGCCCTGAATCATTCTTAAATAACTACAATTAATACTAATTTATCGATGAAACAGAGAAAAAATTTAAAATTAACCTTGCAAATTAATGCGCAATTTAGTTCACAGGAATCCATTTTACCCGTCAATTTTTTGCTGATTCAGTTAGAACATAGTGTATCAGTATTTTTGTCACATGCAACTCCTGATTTTGAGAAGGTCAAAATAATCATCTTTGATCTATTGCTGATGAACTAACCACAAATTAAAGCTCAACTTTTATGAAAACACATAATAACTTAAACTTTTTAAGCACTAATTGTGAACTGTGTGTTCACAAGTAGCTCTAACTAGCACCTACAACGTTCTTTGCTTTATGTTATCTTAATTAACTTAGAAAGATGTATTCATTTTTTTGAGAATGAAGCAAAGACAGGGTTATTTATACATATGTAGTATTCCATATTACAAGGAAAAAGTGTGCCCCTCTCAAAATAATATTTCAAATACCAACTAAGAATACCTGACCTTCAGAATATGGACTGTGTCAAAAATAAGGTAGTGAACCACAATTGTGACACGAATAGAGACTTGAAAGTAATTTCATATTCTCTTTCTATTCATTTTATGTGTGAAGAGAAGAGGAACATATAATCATCTGTCGAATTTGCCATTTGAGAAACCTCATCGAAAAACTTCCGATGAGCGAAGGATACACAATTTTCTTTCAAACTTTTTTCTGTGAATTAATTTTCTACAACCAAGAATAGTCTAGAACTACAAACTACCTTTTATATGACGATAATCTTTGTAAAATTTTGCCTGAAAAAGACAAATTTATGACTTACCTCAGTATGATGGTGAGCATCTGTTATGTACCTATATAAGGCTACATTCACATGGCTGATGGCACCTTTGAAATTTTACCGACACCTAGAGTTGAAAAACTCTTTGAGGGCTTGAAAAATGTATGCAAGAAAAATTAAATGAGTTGCATAAGGAAGTATAAAGTATTTTGAGTGAAACTATTCAATTGTATCTAAATCAAGTCTTCTTTGATTGTACAAAGTGTATAAATTCTTAATTTAATGTGGTGCATTTTGCCTAGTCAGTATCAGTTTTGTGTATAGTAGAGGCTGTTTTTCACAGTGTTTGTTGATTTACCTTTTTCTTTTTTACAAGATACATTGTATACTTACAGCCAATATTTTCCATCTTTTAATAATTTCATAAGTACTTGGTTTTTCATTTGATTTAGACAAAATAAGTTTAAACAATAAACGAACCAAGTTTAAAATTTGTCTTTTGTTTTCCTCATTCCTCTAGAATCCTACAGTCTGTATGTGCAGTTAAGAGCCAAAGAGTGGTAATTGAATTAGAGTCCACGACAAATAAGTTTAAGCCCTTCTTGACGGTTATGGGGCATGTCAGGGAGTTTGATTTGGTCCAATGGAGTAAAATTTATAATCGAGATTTTGGTAAAAATGGGAGAGCATCAATTCCATGATGGCAAATTCACTAAAACTTTCTACACCTCTTCGGTACAACAGGACTTAATTATCTTTCAAGGAAATCCCATCTTGTTATACAAATTTGTCGTTGGCGCTTGCAAACCGAAAGTAAACAACCGTCAACTTAGCTGACGACACCTCTACCTGTCTAATATATCGATCCTGTCGAGGAACTTCCTGTCCTCCTTTGTTTGTATATTCAAAATACAAAAATTCCGAGTCTGCTGAAAATTCGAATAATTTATGAATTACTGTATCTTTTTATGAATATGCTAGGACAGCAGGACAGGGCGTGGACCTTCTAACCATCTCATTTACCTATGACCCTGAAGCTGAGTCTTTTTTCGATGTGAGTACGAGGAAAGAATGCAAAAACGGCACTTCTCCATTACAGTGATTTTTTAATTATGAAGGAGATTCAGTAAAACTGCCGTTTCTTTACACAAATTTTTCCCTGTCAAGAATAAAAATCTCAAGGAAAAGTAGGATATCAAACTCTCCACCGTTTCAGACTGTTTTTGCTTGACCACTTTCTGCTGAATTCTGAGTCCTCGCCAAATAAGTTTTCACACATTTAGACTGCGACGGAAGATCCACCATCTTGATTCTTGCTGTGATTCAATGATAAAATGATGTTGCACGATCTTCTGTTGAAGTCCGAAAGGTTTCAGGACATTCCGTCAACGACTTTTTGTCCAAGTACCTGTTTTGTTCAGTAGTATAAGAGAGAGAGACACAATAGCCCAAACGCAGACAACAATAAAAATACACTAAAATACAAAAAACAAATGGGTATACGAGGCCAGAGGAGACATAAAACAAACCAGGACGTTTCGGGCCAATTACATGCCCATTCTCAACTGGAACAGAAGCTAAAAAATATAAAAATTAAAACAAGAAAATGAGCATGCAACTGACCGAGGTAGGAAACAGTACAAACTTTCTTGTTTTAATTTTTACATTTTTTAGCTTCTGTTCCAGTTAAGAATGGGCATGTAATTGGCCCAAAACTTCCTGGTTTGTTTCATGTCTCCTCTAGCCTTGTATACCCATTTGTTTTTTGTTTTTTTTTGTATTTTAGTGTGTTTTTATTGTTCAGTAGTGTATGTGCACGCATAAAATAAGCAAGGGTGACTTGGTCCAAGCGTTATATTTTAGTCTGTGTGTAAAATTATTTTGACAATATCGAAGTGAGAAAATTGAGAGATAAGGAGGTGTTGATAGGTATGGTAACTCATTTTTTAAATGAAATGTTACTTTCTCCTTTTGATTCATCTTTTCAAATTGTCATTGGTGAATATTTGGTTTTATTACAATTCTTTTTTCGATATAAAATGCATCTTATATATACCTCTTTTTTTTAATAAAAATATGACTTCACTTTGAAGTCATTTACATTTTTTAAATAGCAAATATTTGTAAAACTATTCCCAAGTGTTGGGATCGATATTAACATCATTCCCGCCCGGCAAAATTACTTTGTGGCAACGTTGCCAAAACGTTGCAATTTCGCCATTTACGTATTCAGGCAACGTTGTGGTAACGTTGCCACAACGTGTAATTTTGTCAGCTTGCATGAACGTAATTGGCAATGTGTCTGCAATGTGTTTTAGCAACATAATGGGAATGTTGCAAAAATACGTTTTAGCAACATAATGGGAATGTTGCAAAAATACGGTGAAAAAATTTCGGTGAATTATTTTAGGAGTACTCTGCATTTTTACTCCTAGATTTCAATGTGGACCGCAGAGAAGCGTTTCTTAGGCACCCGAAATTCACTCTAAGTCCGATGGTAGCCGCGCTCCGCCCGGGTTCCCAAGCGGGCTCCCATCGAAGTACTAACTACGCCGGAAACTTGCTGAACTTCAGTGATCGCCCGTGTGTCGCTGCCACTCAGCTACGAACGCTCGCGTGATAGTGATTGGTTATTTAGCATTAATAAACATCCCTAGATCTGGTTCAATGATAGAAAGCAATGATATTCTTGCATTTCTGTGCTTAATTCTACAACGAAGGATACTGAACATAATATTAGGAAGATCAAGTTTTTAAAAAAAAGGAGTATGAAAAAAAAAATTAAAAAAGAATTGAATAAATATATTCATTTTATATAAATA
>NW_017547198.1:771021-796650 GCF_001854935.1 Bemisia tabaci
TATCTGCCAGGCGTTTTCCGCGGATAGCGCCAAGCAGCGGACTCGATGAGCTTTTCCGACCGGATAATCGCACTCAGTGGGTCATTTCCAAGCGAACATGCTTGGTTTCGGCCCGGTTGGCGAACTTTCGATTTTGACCCTAAAAATTTAGTCCATGTAACCCCTGTCAATTTTTCTCGATTCCGGTCAAGAAAAAAAATTCCGAGATTTCAGTCGGATCCTACGTAGATGTAGGCGCTGGATGGATTGCGCACAATCCCGCGGCTCGGTAGGACATCCTGAGCCAAGAAACAGCGAAAAACTGGTGTGAAACGAGTGTTTCTGGCGAGTTGTTCACTCTATCTGCCAGGCGTTTTCCGCGGATAGCGCCAAGCAGCGGACTCGAGGAGCTTTCCCGACCGGATAATCGCACTCAGTGGGTCATTTCCAAGCGAACATGCTTGGTTTCGGCCCAGTTGCCGAACTTTCGATTTTGACCCTAAATATTTAGTCCATGTAACCCCTGTCAATTTTTCTCGATTCCGGTCAAGAGAAAAAATTCCGAGATTTCAGTCGGATCCTACGTAGATGAAGGCGCTGGATGGATTGCGCACAATTTCGCGGCTCGGCGGGGCTTCCTGAGCCAGGAAACAGCGAAAAACTGGTGTGAAACGAGTGTTTCTGGCCAGTTTTTCACTGTATCTGCCAGGCGTTTTCCGCGGATAGCGCTAAGCAGCGGACTCGAGGAGCTTTCCCGACCGGATAATCGCACTCAGCGGGTCATTTCCAAGCGAACATGCTTGGTTTCGGCCCGGTCGGTGAACTTTCGATTTTGACCCTAAAAATTTAGTCCATGTAACCCCTGTCAATTTTTCTCGATTCCGGTCTAGAGAAAAAATTCCGAGATTTCAGTCGGATCCTACGTAGATGAAGGCGCTGGATGGATTGCGCACAATCCCGCGGCTCGGCGGTACTTCCTGAGCCAAGAAACAGCGAAAAACTGGTGTGAAACGAGTTTTTCTGGCCAGTTTTTCACTCTATCTGCCAGGCGTTTTCCGCGGATAGCGCCAAGCAGCGGACTCGATGAGCTTTTCCGACCGGATAATCGCACTCAGTGGGTCATTCCCAAGCGAACATGCTTGGTTTCGGCCCGGTTGGCGAACTTTCGATTTTGACCTTATAAATTTAGTCCCCGTCAATTTTTCTCGATTCCGGCCAAGAGAAAAAATTCCGAGATTTCAGTCGGATCCTACGTACATGAAGGCGCTGGACGGATTGCGCAAAATCCCGCGGTTCGGAGGGGCTTCCTTAGCCGAGAAACAGCGGAAAACTGGACTGACAGGGGCGGACTAGCCATGGGGGCGGGGAGGCGATCGCCCCCTAACAGTTAGCCGCGGAGGTCTCGAAGGGGCCCCCGTAGCGAATTTTTTTCGAGTCATCGTTTTTTTCCCGTAATGTTGTAATTTTCTTATCCTTTTCAATCACTAAAAGGCCCCGAATTCCCTGACAATTTGTCTCTAAGAGACATGGAAGGTCGCCGAAAGCATTTGTGATGAAGGGACCCCCGATGAATCCTGAGAATGGGTTATTTTAAAGTTCAAGTACTGTAGAATCCAACTCCAATAATGCCGACGTGTTTAAAAAGTGGGAAATTTTCAAAATTGACCGGGGAAGGGCCCTTGGACCTTCTTAGAAGGGCCCCCGAACGATAGGAGGGGCCCATACATTTAGGTCTCCTCCTAACTTTTCGACTAACAGTCCGCCCCCGTGTGCCGCTACTGCAGTTTTGACCGTTAAATCCGTAGTTTAAGGGCGCTAAAGCCAGGATTGTATTTCGCAAACAGAAAATTTTTGCAGAATAATTTAAATATAAGAAGCAGCAGTAATTTACCTACATAATAAACGAAACTCAAATCTACAGTATAATGCATAAAAATTTGGAAAATCTCGTCACGTAAATGCAGAAGATTCGAAAACGCCCTCAATTGAAGCGTGACACCTCACGCGTTTCGGAGAGTTCAAATAGTTGTATCCCTGCGTCTTAGCAAGGCGATGGAAGTTTAATATTGAAGCAACGTCCCCGCTTGGTTTTTTGGCTTTCCTGTGCCGCTGTTGCAGTTTCGACCGTTAAATCCGTAGTTTAAGGGGGCTATAGCCGGGATATTTTTTCGCAAAAAGAGAATTTTTTCGGAATAATTAAAAATTAAGAAGCAGGAATATTTGAACTAAATAATAAAAGGAACTCATATCGACAATATAATGCAAACGAATTTGGAAAATCTCGTCATGTAAATACATAAGATTCGTAAACGCCTTCAATTATTGAAGCATTATACCTCACGCGTTCCGGAGAGTTCAAATAGTTGTATCCCTGCGCCTTAGCAAGGTGATGGAAGTTTAATATTGAAGTAGCGTCTCCGTTTGGTTTTTCGGCTTTCCTGTGCCGCTACTGCAGTTTCGACCGTTAAGGGCGAAGTTAAAAGGCTTGAAAGCCAGGATAATATTTCGCAAAAAGATGATTTTCGCAGAATAATTAAAAATTAAGAAGCAGGAATATTTTAACTAAATAATAAGAGGAACTCAAATCTACAATATAATGCAAAAAACTAACGCAGTTTAAGGACTCTAAAGCCAGGGTTGTATTTCTTAAATGGATAGTGCTTGCAGAATAACTAAAAATTTAGGAGCAGGAGCAATTTAACTAATTCATAAAAGGAACTCAAATCTACAATATAATGCAAAACAATTTGGAAAGTCTCGTCATGTAAATACAGAAGATTAGAAAACGCCTTCAATTGAAGCATGATACCTCACGCATTCCGGAGAGTTCAAATAGTTGTATCCCTGCGCCTTAGCAAGGCGATGGAAGCTTAATATTGTAATAGCGTCTCCGCGATTCAGAAAAAAAAATTAAAAACGAGAAAAGGCGACAAAATCTCTCATTTCCTGAGAGTTAAAGTATACGTATAGTAATGAATTTTTTGTGTTGAATTTGTTCGTCTTTCAGCGATACAAGAGACAGCGCCTTTCATTGGTATAGTTGAGAGAGAAACCAAACACGCAGTTTGGCCTGGAGCGGCGCGGCGCAAAGAGCAATGATGACGAGGATTTGAGTTGAAAAGGAGAAGCCCTTCGCGCACCGCGCCAGTCAGCATGAAACACATTTAGCGCCTACAAGACTCCCCGAATACTTCACGCATTGCGTCAAACGCAGTGCGGTCAGCAGCGGTTTGCGTGAGACTCATAGTGCCTACAAGACTGCATGAATACTTAATGCATTTCGTCAAAAACAGTGCGGTTACCGCGGTGGCGGAAATTAAAATTATTAAACCACATTCATATTTATTCTTTCATAATTTTTTCGTTCATTTCATATAAATGGAAGGCCTGGACCACACAGAGGTAGGTTTACGGAACTTAACTTTCGCGCTATGTTCCGTGAACTTTGGCTAGTGTTGACAGGGCTTTCGCAAAAAAATGTGCCCAACACGCATAAACACGTCTTATGCACCCCTCCTACTCCGGCTTGTTCACTTGATGGTTTGTATTGATATTTCAAAACGAATGAAAAAGGGGCGGCCCACGGGCGGCAAGTGGGTAGGTATAAATCCGGCCCTGCGGAAGCACCGCAAAATCCCAGAAGATTCTACAAACCTGTAAAAAAGTTTATTGTTCAAGGACTACTTAGATTTCCTTTACTTTAGAGACTTACCTTACTCTCAGCAGCTTCGTTGTTGAAATTTTGTGTTTGTCGGGTAACCATGCAGGTTTTACTTTTCGGGTCAAAGTCGAAAGTTCTCAGATCGGGCTGAAATGAAGCTCGTCCCCCATAAAATGAGTCGAGGAGTCCGAATTTCCGGTCCAAAATGCTTCACGAGTCGATCAGACTTGACAATCGCGGATAACCGCGGATATTCGACCATGTCCGAAACGTCAAGAAATTAACACTCGTTTTTTACTGTTTCTCGGTTCAGGAAGCTCCGGCGAGCCTCGGGACCACGCGTAATCGATTCTACGCCTCCAAGTACCTACATGGGATTTGATACTAATCTCGGATTATTTTCTTTCATCGGAATGAATCGGGAAAAATCGACTGGGGTTTCATGGACTAAAAGAGCTCGATGCAAAAATAGCTTTTTCCGGTCCCCCTTTTGGAACCGACTAGAAAATCCCACTCAGCGGGTCAATTCCAAGCGAGCTTACTTGGTTTTGGCCCGATGGGCGAACTTTCGATTTTGACCCGAAAAATTTAGTCCATGGAACCCATGTCAATTTTTCTCGATTTTGGACTGAGAAAAAAATTTCGAGATTACAGTCGGATCCTACGTAGTTGGAGGCGTAGAATCGATTCCGCACGGTCCCGACTCTCGGCGAGACTTCCTGAGCCGAGGAACAGTCAAAAACTGGTCAAATACGAGCTTTTCTGACCAATTTTTGACTCTTTCTCTGGAGCGTTCTCAGCGGATCGCTCTAAGCGAGGTACTCGTGGAGCTTTTCCGACTGGAAAATCGCACTCACCGGGTCAATTCCAAGCGAGCTTGCCTGGTTTCGGCCCGATCCGCGAACTTTCGCCTTTAATCCGAAAAATTTAGTCGATGTAACCCATATGCCGATTTTTCTCTTTTTTTGGACGGAGAAAAAATTTCAAGATTTCAGTCGCATCCTACGTATTTGGAGGCGTAGAATCGATTCCGCACGGTCTCGACTCTCGGCGAGACTTCCTGAGCCGAGAAACTGTCAAAAACTGGTCAAAAACGAGCATTTCCGACCAATTCTTGACTCTTTCTCTGAAGCGTTTTCAGCGGATAGCTCGAAGGGAGGGACTCGCTGAGCTTTTCCGACTGGAAAATCGCACTCAGCGGGTCATTTCCAAGCGGCCAAGCTTGCTTTCGGCTCGATCGGCGAACTTTCGATTTTGACGCTAAAAATTTAGTCCATGTCATTAGCCTGTCAGTTTTCCTCGATTTTGGACTGAGAAAAAAAATTCGAGATTTCAGTCGCATCCTACGTAGTTGAAGGCGAAGAATCAATTCCGCAGGGTCCCGACACTCGGTGAGGCTCCACGAGCTAAGAAACAGTCAAAAATTGGTCCAAATCTAGCTTTTCTGACCACTTTTTGTCTCTTTCTTCGGAGCGTTTTCAGCGGATAACTCGTAGCGAGGGACTCGAGGTGCTTTCCCTACTGGAAAATCCCACTCAGCGGGTCAATTGCAAGCGGCCTAGCTTGCTTTCGGCTCGATCGGCGAACTTTTGATTTTGACGCTAAAAATTTAGTCCATGTAACTGTTGACTGTTTCTCGGCTCAGTAAGCATCGCCGAGAGTCCGGACAGTGCGATATTGATTCTACACCTCCAAGCACATAGGATCCGACTGAAATATCGAATTTTTTTTTTTTAATCCAAAATCGAGAAAAATCGACAGGGGGCTAAATTTTTAGCATGAAAATAGATAGTTCGCCGATCGAGTCGAAAGCAAGTAAGCTCGCATGGAATTGACCCGCTGAGTGCGATTTCCCTGTCCGAAAAGCTCCACGAGTTCCTCGTTTCCAGCTATCCGCTGAAAATCCTCCAGAGAAACAGGCAAAAACTGGTCAGAAAAGTGGTCTTGTTATTGACCAGTTTATGACTGTTTTTCGGCTGAAGAAGCCTCGCCAAGAGTCGGGACCGTGCGGAATCGATTCTATGACTCCATCTACGCAGGATCAGACTGAAATCTCGACATTTTTTTCTCAGTCCCAAATCGAGAAAAATCGACATGGACTAAAGTCTTAGCGTCAAAATCGATAGTTCACCGATCGAGCCGAAAGCAAGGAAGGTAACTTGGAATTGACCCGCTGAGTGCGATTTTCGAGTCCAAAAAGCTGCGCAAGTCCCTCGCTTAGAGCTATCTGCTGAAAACGCTTCAGAGAAAGAGTCAAAAAGTGGTCGGAAATGCTCGTTTTTGACCAGTTTCTGACTGTTTCTCGGCTCAGAGAGCCTCGCCGAGAGTCGGGACCGTGCGGAATTGATTCTACGCCTCAAACTGCGTAGGATGCAACTGATATCTCGAAATTTTTTCTCAGTCCAAAATCGAGGAAAATCGACTAGGATTACTTGGACTAAATTTTTTAGCGTCAAAATAGATAGTTCGCCGATCGAGTCGGAAGCAAGTAAGCTCGCTTGGAATTGACCCGCTGAGTGCGATTTTCGAGTCCGGAAAGCTCCGCGAGTCCCTCGCTTCGAGCTATCCGCGGAAGACGATCCAGAGAAAAACTCAAAAAGTGGCCAGAAACACTAGTTTTTGACCAGTTTGCCTGAAGTCAACGAGACGCCTTCAAATGGTCGGGTATGCAAAATGACTGCCGTGACGCACGAATAGTGGTATCAGAATTTTACATTAAGTTTACGGATTGATTTGAAGGCGCTCTTCTGTATCCATTATGAGTGGCCTTGTACAATGATGTTGACAAAGAAGTTCATAATTTTGGGTGTTTAAATCGAGTTGCATATTGGGAAAATGCCGAGGAATATTATTTTGAAATAATATTAAGATTGTTTTTGGTATCTACGTCCTTTTTAAATGAAGAGAGCGCAGGTGGCTGGATCAGATTGTGTATTTTAAGTCCCTTGGTTCGGTCATCGTATTCTGAAGTGAAACTGAAAGAGTCGCCGTTTACAAGATCGCAACTCACTCAAAAGCGGTCGTGAATTTAAATAGTTTCGCAAGGATAAAATGAGGTTTCTTTGATTAACTGTGAATAATCATAATTGAAGAAAAAGTACTTTGTCCACTGGTCCATTAGGAAAGCGTAAAGCATGGATTAATGGAGCATCGGATGACCAACTAAATCTTATCTGATAAGGAAATTTAAGTGTGAAACCCTTTTTCCGTCTTTAAATGATTCAAATCCACCAACAAGTTTAAAACACTAAGTGCAAAAATGCGAATCTACTGATGAAGGGTCGATTCTTAGTGCCAAAATCGCGAATCTCGGCATTTCTGCCGTATTTTGTAACAGTTCGAGAAATTATTGAAACTGCTGATGGAGTTTGAAAAAACATCTTATTCTTGCCATCCTCAAGAATTATTATTAAGAAGGGTAGGAGGGTAATCCCTTCTAAATATAAATAAATACAATAAAGAGGAATGCAGACAGTTTTTTTACTCTCCTGGAAAATCGTGTTTTCTTAGATTCGCACTTCTGCACTTTCACCATCTATAAAATGCTTTAGTATCGTTAGGGTCGGAACCAAGTAAGCTCGCTAGGAATTAACCCGCTGAGTGGGATTTTTCAGTCGGGAAAGCTCCTCGAGTCCCTCGCTACGAGTTATCCGCTGAAAACGCTCCGAAGAAAGAGACAAAAAGTGGTCAGAAAAGCTAGTTTTGGACCAATGTTTGACTGTTTCTGAGCTCGTGGAGCCTCGCCGAGTGTCGGGACCCTGCGGAATTGATTCTTCGCCTCCAACTACGTAGGATGCGACTGAAATCTCGAAATTTTTTTCTCAGTCCCAAATCGAGAAAAATCGACAGGGGTTACATACACTAAATTTTTAGCGTCAAAATCTAAAGTTCGCTGATCGGGCCGAAACCAAGTAAGCTCGCTTGGAATTGACCCGCCGAGTACGATTTTCCAGTCGGAATAGCTCCGCAAGTCCCTTGCTTCGAGCTAGCCGCTGAAAACGCTCTAGTGAAAGAGTCAAAAAGTGGTCAGAATAGCTCGTTTTTGACCAGTTTTTTACTGTTTCTCGGCTCAGGAAGCCTCGCCGAGAGTCGGGACCGTACGGAATCGATTCTACGCTTCCAGCAACGTAGGATGCGACTGAAATCTCGAATATTTTTCTCCGTCCCAAATCGAGAAAAATCGACACGGATAATATGGACTAAATTTTTCGGGTCAAAATGGAAATTTCGCCGATAGGGTCGGAACCAAGTAAGCTCGCTTGGAATTGACCCTTGACCGATTTCCGTATCTAATGTGAGGTTTATTTCCAAACACTATTCTACTTTCATTTCTCTTAATTTTGCCGATTTTTGGGTTTAGAATGATTCTTTAGACTCATGCGCAGGGGCTATCGTCCTTCTTTTTTGCTGAAAATTCAAAATCTGCCGAGATTTTTTATCTAAAAGATAAAAAAAAAGCGACAAAAATGTATCCAAAAATGGTTTGCAGGGGGCAAGTCTATGGTACGTGTACACGTAAAATTGCGAAAAATCAAAATCTTGACTGATCCCCTTTTCGAAATACGGGATTTGAGATTTTCATAGTGAATGCAACTTTTCCACTGATTTTGATCCGATTTTTTATTTATTTGTACATTGAATCGGTGTTGATCGGTTAACGTTTTCACTTTTCGTTCGATTCATGTCGATCATACATACCCTCTCGTTACACGCACACTTCCTTTCATACCCTTTTTTTTTAACTGAAAAATTCGCCTTCTGCTGCGTCTGCGGCAATTGTTGTTACGAATATGCTGTGCGTGCTGGTTTCAGGTCATTACATACACGAATCTCTGAAGGCGTTTTATGTGCGAGAGCAATTCGCCTTCAGCTGCGTCTGCAGCAATTGTTGTTACGAATATGTTGTGCGTGCGTGCTGGTTTCAGGTCATTACATACTCGACTCTGTGAAGGCGTTTATGTGCGCAAGTGGCGTACCCTGTTGGAGAACTGGCGAATTGCTCTCGCACACAAAACGCCTTCAAAGAGTCGAGTATGTATCTACCTGAAACCAGCACGCACCGCATACTCGTAACAACAATTGCCGCAGACGCAGCAGAAGGCGAATTTTTCGGTTAAAAAAAAGAGTATGAAAGGAAGTGTGCGTGTAAAGAGAGGGCATGTATTCGATTGACTTGATTCGAACAAAAAATAAAAACGTGAACCAATCAACACCGATTCAATGTACAAATAAATAAAAAATCGGATCAAAATCAGTGGAAAAGTTGCATTTACTTTGAAAATTTCAAAGCGCGTATTTAGAAAATAGCACTAGCCAAGATTTTGATTTTTCGCGAATTTAAGTGTGCACGTACCATGGACTCACCTTGAGCAAACCATTTTTGGGTACATTATTGTCGTGCTTCAAAACCACTGTGCCGGGACNCTTTAAAACCACTGCGCCGGGACTCATGCGGAATTTGAGATACACCCTTACACCATAGGAACAACGAATTGGACCAAGTTCAGCTGGAACTTACCAGTTACCATGCCGCATTTTGAAAAGAGAAGAGTTTGAAGTAGTTTAATACAATTAGTCCTGGCTAAAATTCAAAGTCGAGAAAACATTTTTAAGCCTGAAAGCACGTTAAACTTCACATTTAACATTACCCAAGTTTTATGAATAAATGAAACTTCAAACCTGAAACCTGGTTCAAACTGAAAGCGACTAGATGTATCTCTATTAAACGTGGCCGATTTTATGCGTAACGGCAAAACATGGGCTGCCAACAAGTAACCTCTCTGTATCCACGAAAATTGGATGGTAAATTTTGGCGCGTATACGTAGTATACCGCCTTTGCGATCGTTTCGAACCCTGCTCGATACAATAGGTAACCGAGTCCCTTAGTTCCTTACCGAAAAGTGACTACCGCGAACTTCTGAGATCTCCCAAAGCGTGTAAAAAGTTTATTTATCCGTCAATAATTATGATTCAAAGTTGTTTCTCATTCGGGGGCTCTCTAGTTTATGTGCAGTGAATACCAAGAGTCTACGTTACTTGGTTTTTTTAAAAAAAGCCTAAGAATGCGACGCGCTTATTTAAAATATGCATATATAAGCAGAAGCAAGCGAACTGATTCGAGGATGGCTGACCAGGCCGGCACTCTATGAATGAGAATTTCACTGACTCCGTTTTGTTCAAAACGTTGCTTTGACAGATCTCCACACGGCTGTTGTACTTTTCAAAATTTGGTATCCCTGCTCTGATAGTGCAATCTGTGTAAGTGCAATCTGTGATGAGCCTCGAGACTCATTAGACTCATTGCTAAACGTGGTTCATATAGGAAGCTACTTGCACTTAAAAAAATCAACCTACCCCTCTCTTCCCCGCGCGCCTGACCCCTGGGTCGGCGACAATGGCTGCGAGAAAAAGGTGGCCGCCGCGCGCCGAGAACCCGACCCTACTTATTACGCTTCATTAACCATTTCACTGTCACGCTAGGATTCGTCCAATTTTCAAAAAAAATTGTTTCGCGTGTACTTAGCAATTTTTTCTTACTCTCCGTTAAAACACGAATTAAAGGATGTCTCATTTATAAAAATCGGCCGAATAGAAGAGAAGTTACAGTATTCGAAATCTGAAGAAATCAACAAAACCTCGAATTCTCCAAACAAAAAATAAAATGAAGGTGAAAAAAGAAATGTATAAATTACAATTAGATAAAATTGATCTCAGAATTTGACAAGCAATTCCATTATATAACGGAGAAAAAATTGGGAGTAATTACGAAAAATTCGCCTCTTGCAAGGGACTTCCTTGTAAGAATTTTGACCTGAAGACAAGGGTCGAATAGCAACAGTACTCCATACAATACACAGTGTGCCTCAACGAGTTAAACATGTTTTATACATCCAAATCGAAAATTTTTTATATTTTTAACTACAGTGTTTCTTGAGTCGTTTAAGCAAAAAAAAAAAAAATCCGTCGAGATTCGGAAACGTAAAGGCGCTTTAAAAGTATTCTGGGGCTATAATAGCTAAATCACCGGTAGTAAATCCCGTTATATTATTAAAAAGAAATTGAATCCATAGTTTAATGCCTTAGTTTCTTAAATACGATTATTTTAAGCACTCAAACATTTATACCACCAGTTTTAGCCATGAGGTGATTTCCTGAGAGCCGATAATATCACGAATTTCTCATAGAGCCCTTCAAAAATGGCTTGCTTTTTGGGCAGCCGATTCGGCCATCGAACCGGGGTTTAAAGGGAAGCTGATAGTAACAGAAACCTCTAAGAAAAATTTTGAGATAGGCATGGATTCTGTTCAGCATGTCGATGCGTAAGCAAGCATTTTCACACGTAGAATCTAATTTTCACGTCAGAGAGTGGAAATATTTTGATTTTTTCGATTTTATACGGAAAATTGATGGTTCTTCGGGATTGAAATCACTTGTAATTGTATCTTGAAAAATAAAGGCACCCAAAATGACTATCGCATATTGACTTTTACATATGTGCACTCACGAAATTGATTCGTAAATTCAACGAGTGGGTACATCGACCTGGTATATCAAGTTTCTGCAATATTTTACGGCAAATCGGTAGATCTTCGGTATGTAGATGTCTTATACTTTTAACTCATGAATGAATAAAGCATAAACATGGTTGAACTTCTTTCCATGGAAAGACGTTTAAAGTAACAAAATCAAGACATATTCAAAGCAATTGCATTTATATCGAGTCAATTTCTTTTCAACAATATAACGGGATTTATACTACCGGTGATTTTGGTATTTTAGCCCCAAAATACCTTTAAATCGACTTTGTCTTCTAGAAGTTCGACAGAATGTTTCCTTTCTTCGCTTAAATGATTCCGCAGCACTTTTCTTCAAGAATCTGATAAGATTTTGCTTGAGGCAGATCAAAAAACTTAAATTCGTTCGAATAGCTTTCTACATTCACAATACACGGTCTCGTCAAAGTGCGTCGTTGAAGTGTTGGATCGTATGAATTCTCTTTTTGTGCTACTTGCCTATTTTGAAATCTTTCTAAATGAGAACTACAGGGGTTGATATGTGCGAGTTAATGACGCGCCTTATCAACACATTGTGTTGGAGTTCACTGCTTGTTTTTTTTTCTTCGATTTCATGGATTAAAAATATGGAAAAACGACGCACACAAAGTGAAAATTTGTTCAACTCTCATAGTTATCGCAGGTTGACATTAAAATCGATCTGCTCAGTAATGAACCCAAATAGACGGTGAAACTACGAGGCCACGTATCTCAGTTTGCAACGATGCAGACTTCCAGTCATACATTATTTTTATCATGAAAACCATTCAACGTCAATTTTTTAAAACCCCGGGATTTTTCGTCTGCGTGAAGAAAACTGTGTGGAAAATCCAAGGAATGAAATTGCTTTGCTCTCCGCCAAAAAGTAAAATGGGAGCGGAGATTTTTGAATACCGCAAACGATGTACGTGGCTTAGGAGGTCTTCGTCAAAATGTTCCTCATCAGCCCCTAATACAGGGCCGGATTTAGGGGGTGGTCACATGGGCCGCAGCCTATGGCGGCATTTTAGGGGGCGGCAAATTTTGCAAATTTTCAATTTAGTTGTTTTTTTTTTGCAAAAAAAAAACAACTGTTTTCCTGTGCCGCTACTCTAGTTTCGACCGTTGAGGCCGTAGTTTAAGGGCGCTAAAGCCAGGGTTGTATTTCGCGAAAAGATAATTTTTGCAGAATAATTAAAAATTCAGAAACAGGAATATTTTAACTAATTATTAAAGGATCTCAAATCGACAATATAATGCAAACAAATTTGGAAAGACTCGTCATGTTAGTACATAAGATTCGTAAACGCATTCAATTGAAGCGTGATAAACACCAACCAATTGCGATGAACGCACGGGTCGAAAGACGAGATGTTGGAGTTTTTTTAGCCAACGTGCGTGAAAAATTCAGATTAAAGCTGAAATCTCATTAGAAAGGGAAAAAGCTCACACACAAGCACAATTTTCCCTCAAAGAGATATGCTGTTTGGAGCAACACTAGTTACGTCCATTCAGGAAGGCAACTACAGACGCGTTTCGGCCTTGTTGGGCCAATCCTCAGTGCAGTGCAGCCTCCTGAACTTTCTGCTACCAAGCTCGAGAGGTCGTGAAGCGTGATTTCTCACGCGTTCAGGAGAGTTCAAATAGTTGTATCCCTGCCACGGTGCCCCTGAACTCACTTTAAATGCGACTTTGTTGTACATCAAAAATTCAAGTTGGAGGTTGTAGTGGGGTACTCCCTGATGGGTTTTTGGGCAATTTCGAAATAGGTTGTCGGAGCTCCTCGAAAAATAATCGCATTTTTGTGGTTTTTTAGGGGTAAAATAGCAAAATTGGCCTCCGGGCGACAAATTAAACCCCCTCTCCCTCATCCTTGCCNTGGTCTACTTCCAAAAAATAAAATGTGAGCGTAGATTTTTAAACACCGCAAACGAGATACGTGGTTTGGTAGTTTCACCGTCGATATGCTGTTTGGAGCAACACTAGTTACGTCCATTCAGGAAGGCAACTACAGACGAGTTTCGGCCTTGTTGGGCCAATCCTCAGTGCAGTGCAGCCTCCTGAACTTTCTGCTACCAAGCTCCAGAGGTCGTGAAGCGTGATTTCTCACGCGTTCCGGAGAGTTCAAATAGTTGTATCCCTGCGCCTTCGCAAGGCGATGGAAGTTTAATATTGAAGTAGCGTCTTCGTTTGGTTTTTCGGCTTTTCTGTGCCGCTACTGCAGTTTCGACCGTTATGGCCGAAGTTTAAAGGCTTGAAAGCCAGGATATTATATCGCAAAAAGATAATTTTTGCAGAATAATTAAGATAAGGATCAGGATTAATTTAACTAAATATTAAACGGAACTCAAATCTACGGTATAACGCATACAAATTTGGAAAATCTCGTCACGTAAATGCAGAAGATTCGAAAACGCCTTCAATTGGAGCGTGATACCTCACGCGTTCCGGAGAGTTCAAGTAGTTGTATCCCTGCGCCTTACCAAGGCGATGGAAGTTTAATACTGAAGCAACGTCCCCGCTTGGTTTTATGGCTTTCCTGAGCCGCTACTGCAGTTTCAACCGTTAAGGCTGGAGTTTAATATAGCGTGGATTGTACTTCGCAAATAGATAATTTTTGCAGAATAATTAAAAATTAGGAAGCAGGAATATTTGAACTAAATAATAAAAGGAACTCAAATCTAAAATATAATGCAAAACAATTTAGAAATCTCATCATGAAAATACAGAAGATTCGAAAACGCCTTCAAATGAGGCGTCATACCTCACGCATTCCGGAGAGTTCAAATAGTTGTATCCCTGCGCCTTAGCAAGGCGATGGAAGCTTAATATTGTAGTAGCGTCCCAGCGTCGTCTTTCGGTTTTCCTGTGCCGCTACTGTAGTTTCGACCGTTGAGGCCGTAAATTAAGGGTGCTAAAGCCAGGGTTGTATTTCGCGAAAAGATAATTTTTGCAGAATAATAAAAAATTCAGAAGCAGGAATATCTTAACTAATTATTAAAGGATCTCAAATCGACAGTTTGGATTTTCGGTTTTCCCGTGCCGCTACTGTAGTTTCGACCGTTAAGGCCGTAGTATAAGGGCGCTAAAGCGAGGGTTGTATTTCGCAAGTGGATAGTTTTTGCAGAATAATTAAAAATTAAGAAGCAGGAGTAATTTAACTAAATAATAAACGGAACTCAAATCTACGGTATAATGCATAAAAATTTGGAAAATCTCGTCACGTAAATGCAAAAGATTTGAAAACTCCTTCAATTGAAGCGTGATACCTCACGCGTTCCGGAGAGTTCAAATAGTTGTATCCCTGCGCCTTAGCAAGGCGATGGAAGTTTAATATTGAAGTAGCGTCTTCGTTTGGTTTTTCGGCTTTCCTGTGCCGCTACTGCAGTTTCGACCGTTAAGGCCGAAGTTTAAAGGCTTGAAAGCCAGGATATTATATCGCAAAGAGATAATTTTTGCAGAATAATGAAAAATTAAGAAGCAGGAGTAATTTAACTAATTAGTAAAAGGAACTAAAATTTACAATGAAATGAAAAAAACTAACGTAGTTTAAGGGCGCTGAAGCCAGGGTTGTATTTCGCAAATAGATAGTGTTTGCAGAATAATTAAAAATTAAGGAGCAGGAGTAAAACTAATTTATAATAGGAACTCAAATGTTCAATATAATGCAAACAAATTTGGAAAGTCTCGTCATGTAAATACAAAAGATTCGAAAACACCTTCAAATGAGGCGTTATATCTCACGCTTTCCGGAGAAGTCAAATAGTTGTATCCCTGCGCCTTAGCAAGGCGATGGAAGCTTAATTATGAAGTATCGTCCCCGCTTGGTTTTTCGGCTTTCCTGTGCCGCTTTTGTAGTTTCGACCGTTTAGGACGTGGTTTAAGGGCGCTAAAGGCAGGATTGCTTTTCGCAATAAGAAAATTTTACCAGAATAAATAAAAATTAAGAAGTATGAATAATTTAACGAATTAATAAAAGGAACGCAAATCGACAATATAATGCAAAAAAATTTGGAAAGTCTCGTCATGTAAATACAGAAGAATTAAAACCGCCTTCAATTGAAGCGTGATACCTCACGCATTCCGGAGAGTTCAAATAGTTGTATCCCTGCGCCTTAGGAAGGCGATGGAAGTTTGATGCTGCCCCCTAACAATTTGCCGGCGAATTTTTTTCGAGTCATCGTTTTTTTCCCGTTATGTTGTAATTTTCTTATCCTTTTTCAATCACTGAAAGCCCCTGAATTCCTTGAAAATTCGTCTCCAAGAAACATGGAAGGTCGCCGTGGATGGTGTGGTGGTCATGTGTGATGAAGGGACCCCCGATGAATCCTGAGAATGGGTTATTTTGAAGTTCAAGTACTGTAGAATCCAACTCCAATCATGCCTACGTGTTTAAAAAGTGTGAAATTTTCAAAATTGATCGGGGGAGGGCCCCTGGACCTTCTTAGAGGGGTCCCCTAGGGTGCGTCAAAAAAAATGAAAGTCTGAAATGTTCCACTCCCCAGGCGGCAATCGATGACGTTTGGTTAAAAAAACATGTTTGCCAGAATTTGGGCCAATTTCAACCATTTTAAATGGTGCCAAAGGTCAATTTTGTGATGAAATTATGATATTTTGGTTTAGACCTCGATTTCGCACAAAAAACTCGATTTTACGCTGAAATCGTGCGTTTACGAGAAAAATGCCAAAGAACTCGACTTGTAGAGGATGAAATTTTACACTAGGAAGACGTCTTTGTAACCGATAAAAATCAAATTGAACTAGAAAAACTCAACTCGGTATTTATTTTTTTGGTCCTCAGAATTTCCGAGGTCTTAGAAAGTAGAGGTGTAAAAGACTCATTTTTCACGAAAATAAGTCGAAAGAGGGTGTAAATGAACTGTAGGCAAGTGTTGAGGATGCAANTACCTCACGCGTTCCGGAGAGTTCAAGTAGTTGTATCCCTGCGCCTTTGCAAGGCGATGGGAGTTTAATAATGAAGCAACGTCCCCGCTTGGTTTTATGGTTTTCCTGTGCCGCTACTGCAGTTTCAACCGTTAAGGCTGGAGTTTAATATAGCCGGGATTGTACTTCGCAAAAAGATAATTTTTGCAGAATAATTAAAAATTGGGAAGCAGGAATATTTGAACTAAATAATAAAAGGAACTTAAATCTAAAATATAATGCAAAACAATTTAGAAATCTCATCATGAAAATACAGAAGATTCGAAAACGCCTTCAAATGAGGCGCTATACCTCACGCATTCTGGAGTGTTCAAATAGTTGTATCCCTGCGCCTTAGCAAGGCGATGGTAGCTTAATATTGTAGTAGCGTCCCAGCGTCGTTTTTCGGTTTTCCTGTGCCGCTACTGTAGTTTCGACCGTTGAGGCCGTAAATTAAGTGTTTTAAAGCCAGGGTTGTATTTCGCGAAAAGATAATTTTTGCAGAATAATTAAAAATTCAGAAGCAGGAATATCTTAACTAATTATTAAAGGATCTCAAATCGACAATATAATGCAAACAAATTTGGAAAGACTCGTCATATAAATACATAAGATTCGTAAACGCCTTCAATTGAAGCGTGATACCTAACGCGTTCCGGAGAGTTCAAATAGTTGTATCCCTGCGCTTTAGCAAGGCGATGAGAGTGCAATATTGAAGTAGCGTCCCGGTTGGGTTTTTCGGCTTTCCTGTGCCGCCACTGCAGTTTCGACGTTAGAACCAGAGCTTAAAGGCGCCATAGCCGGGATTTTACTTCGCAAATAGATAATTTTTGCAGAATAATTACAAATTAAAAAGCAGGAATACCTAATTTAACTAATTAATAAAAGGAACTAAAATTTACAATATAATGAAAAAAACTAACGTAGTTTAAGGGCGCTGAAGCCAGGGTTGTATTTCGCAAATAGATAGTGTTTGCAGAATAATTAAAAATTAAGGAGCAGGAGTAATTTAACTAATTTATAATAGGAACTCAAATCTTCAATAAATTGCAAAAAAATTTGGAAAGTCTCGTCATGTAAATACAAACGATTCGAAAACACCTTCAAATGAGGCGTTTTATCTCTCGCGTTCCGGAGAAGTCAAATAGTTGTATCCCTGCGCCTTAGCAAGGCGATGGAAGATTAATTATGAAGTATCGTCCCCGCTCGGTTTTTCGGCTTTCCTGTGCCGCTTCTGTAGTTTCGACCGTTTAGGACGTGGTTTAAGGGCGCTAAAAGGCAGGATTGTTTTTCGCAATAAGAAAATTTTACAAGAATAAATAAAAATTAAGAAGCAGGAATAATTTAACGAATTAATAAAAGGAACGCAAATCGACAATATAATGCAAAAAAATTTGGAAAGTCTCGTCATGTAAATACAGAAGAAGTAACCCGCCTTCAATTGAAGCGTGATACCTCACGCATTCCGGAGAGTTCAAATAGTTGTATCCCTTCGCCTTAGTAAGGCGATGGAAGCTTAATATTGAAGTAGCGTTACCGCATTATGTTTCGGTTTTTCTGTGCCGCTACTGTAGTTTCGACTGTTAAGGCTGTAGTATAAGGGCGCTAAAGCCAGGGTTGTATTTCGCAAGTGGATAGTTTTTGCAGAATAATCAAAAATTAAAGAGCAGTAGTAATTTAACTAAATAATAAAAGGAACTCAAATCTTCAATAAAATGCAAAATAATTTGGAAAATCTCGTCATGTCTATACATAAGATGCAAAAACGCCTTCAATTGAGGCGTGATACCTCACACGATCCGGAGAGTTCAAATAGTTGTATCCCTGCGCCTTAGGAAGGCGATGGAAGTTTGATATTGAAGTAGTGTCCCCGCTTGGTTTTTCGGCTTTCTTGTGCCGCAGGGGCGGACTTGCCATGGGGGCGGGGAGGCGATCGCCCCCTAACAATTTGCCGGCGAATTTTTTTCGAGTCATCGTTTTTTTCCCGTGATGTTGTAATTTTCTTATCCTTTTTCAATCACTAGAAGCCCCTGAATTCCTTGAAAATTTGTCTCAAAGAAACATGGAAGGTCGCCGAAAGCATGTGTGATGAAGGGACCCCCGATGAATCCTGAAAATGGGTTATTTTGAAGTTCAAGTACTGTAGAATCCAACTCCAATAATGCCGACGTGTTTAAAAAGTGTGAAATTTTCAAAATTGACCGGGGAACGGACCTCGGACCTTCTTAGAGGGGTCCCCGAACGACAGGAGGGGTCCTTACATTTAGGTGTTCTCCTAACTTTTCGACTACCAGTCCGCCCCTGGTCTGAAACGAGTGTTTCTGGGCAGTTTTTCATTGTTTCTGCCAGGCTTCTTCCGCGGATAGCGACAAGCAGCGGACTCGAGGAGCTTTCCCGACCGGAAAATCGCACTCAGCGGGTCATTTGAAAGCGAACATGGTTTCGGCCCGGTTGGCGAACTTTCGATTTTGACCCTTATAATTTAGTCCATGTAACCCCTGTCAATGTTTCTCGATTCCGGTCAAGAGAAAAAATTCCGAGATTTCAGTTGGATCCTACGTAGATGAAGGCGCTGGACGGATTGCGCACAATCCCGCGGCTTGGCGGGGCTTCCTGAGCCGAGAAACAGCGAAAAACTGGTGTGAAACGAGTGTTTCTGGCCAGTTTTTCACTGTATGTGCCAGGCGTTTTCCGCGGATAGCGCCAAGCAGCGGACTCGAGGGGCTTTTCAATATTGGTATCGGTCCGATCAAAGAACTTCCGATTTTGATCCCTATAACTCAGTCCATGCCCCATATTGATTTTCGACAAGAAAACAGTCTCAAGATTCACTTCTCCTTAGTTCGAGGCGCTGAATCGATTGCGCGTAGGCCCGAAACTGCCCGCGCCTTCCTCAGCCGAGAAACGGTCAATAGGAACGATACATGGAGTAATTAACTATCGGTTCTCGAGCAATAAGGTTGACGTGAACAAAGGATCAAGCACACTCCATATGGTAATCGGTGCCCACACGACTTATACAATTTTCTTGCGCATTGAACTCGATTTTGAATTGATCCTGTTCAAAAGTCATATATGCGCCAAGTGTCTTCAAGCCTCCGTTTTCGCATAGTTTGCAGTTGAAGTTTTTGANTGAAACGAGTGTTTCTGGGCAGTTTTTCATTGTTTCTGCCAGGCTTCTTCCGCGGATAGCGCCAAGCAGCGGACTCGAGGAGCTTTTCAATATTGGTATCAGTCCGATCAAAGAACTTCCGATTTTGATCCCTATAACTCAGTCCATGCCCAATATCGATTTTCGACAAGAAAACAGTCTCAAGATTCACTTCTCCTTAGTTCGAGGCGCTGAATCGATTGCGCGTAGGCCCGAAACTGCCCGCGCCTTCCTCAGCCGAGAAACGGTCAATAGGAACGACACATGGAGTAATTAACTATCGGTTCTCGAGCAATAAGGTTGACGTGAACAAAGGATCAAGCACACTCCATATGGTAATCGGTGCCCACACGACTTATACAATTTTCTTGTGCATTGAACTCGATTTTGAATTGATCCTGTTCAAAAGTCATATATGCGCCAAGTGTCTTCAAGCCTCCGTTTTCGCATAGTTTGCAGTTGAAGTTTTTGAACACTTACATATTAAATGGTGCCAGCCAGCGCATTGGAAAAAAAGTCGCTTGGATCTAGAGTACGGACTCTTAAAAACATTGACAAGAAAAAAGACTCGTGATTCGATCGGATTTTCGCTTGAATCGAGAACCAAGCCTCTTAATTTAAGCGACTTTCCTTTTGATTCAGGCAAAAATTCGATTGAATCAAGAGTATTTTTCTGATCATTGTTTTCAAGAGTCTGAACCCTAGATCCAAGCGACTTTTTTTTTCCGTGCAGCCTGATTTTTGAAATTTATGTCGGCACGACAAGATAGAAAATCGATATTACACGGCGCAGATAAGGCTGTGTCTTGTCTTACAAAGCCTTGATCTAGCCGGTTAACGTTTCAACAATCAGGTTGTCAACCCAGCGAAGAAAAGCCGAAGAGATTCGTCTTTCTCTTATTAGCACTCGAGAACGAACCCACCCCCCTCCTTTACGGGTGAAAACAAATAACGACAGGCAAGCGGGCATTTGGTCAGAAATAAGAGTTGAAGGGAGAATAAGAAGAGTAGAGAGAGATAGATAGGAGGACAGGCCCCTTCTTATTTTTAGCAAATCGATGATCCTCTTTGCGGAAACGGATTTTCTTTTGTGTGCTTGTGCCGCTTATACCTGGGAAACCCAAAAAGAAGGGATGTATTCAAATTGAAGCCATATTCTTATCTTAGGGGGAAACAGGTTGAAAAACTCGAGTGCTCGGAGCTTCTTACGGTTCGACCAGTCGTCATTGGCAGCCGTTGCTGTAAGAGTGAGTGTAGTGGATAAGGAAATTCGAAGACCTAATATATATAGATTTCTGAACTTAAAATTATGAGAGCATTGTGAAATGTACTTTGTTATGCCTACGGAAATGATATCTCCAATCCGCCTGCAAAGAACGTGTAATTGAATTCAGTTTTGTTGTGTGTTATTTTAATAATTCCTTCCATCAAACTTTCCCGCGAATGAAAACTGACGAGATCAATTGAACCACCTTGCCCTCTGCTAATTTTCTGCCTGCCAAAAGCTCACACCAAACGCTCGGAGCTGGAGAATACCCTACATGAAGATATTGCGTCTATATGGTAAGAATTAATTGTTGCATCACTGTTTTAGAAATAAGGGCTTGGAGAACAAGGCGCATACGTGTGCTTTTTGAAAAAATTGAGATTTTAATGATTTCAAGTAAAACTAGTATTAACGCACATTCTGTGAGAAATTCTCTCACAAATTCCAATTTTTAAACTTCAAAAAGTCAGTTCAAACTTCATTTCCACCGTGAGGATCCATGTAATTTCAAAACTTTGAACACGTATTTCTCGAAATAGCAAAAAATGTACTTATGTGGCTTGTCCTCCAAGCCCCTCAATTTTACTTGTCCCCAAGTTGCGACGTCTATTTTGATAGCTTTTAAAACGACTCTGTAAAACCCTTTGAGTCCTTACAAAACCTGTTGAAGTTTTTGTTACAAGATACCCCTCTCGGATACTTTTCAAAATTTACTTTTTTTTTTACGTGGTGGAGTTTAAGGAAAACCAGTCCGCTGACTATACCCAATCGAGGTCTGAATCCTCGTGGCAACGGATTATCTTTGTTTCTAGAATTTTAAATGATTATTTCTAGAATCTAAAATTCACCAGGGAATGTTTGAATTCAAGATTGCCAAAACAACTCTATGGATCTATCATAGTTTTTCAAACCTGAAAGGTTTGAAACTAGTGGTAAGAACTATTAAAATACAGTAATTTTTCTTGAAGACTTTTTTGGCGTCGTGTCTCGCTAAAGAAAAACGCCGTATGAACCCTCGGAAGTTGATAAACTGACTTTGATTTTCCAATTCTTTTGAAAGTGAGGGGGCAGCGCCCCTCGATTGCTTCGCGGTCCAATCACCCCCCCCCCCTCCTAGCGCAGCGCTCTGCGCCTCAGTTATTATGCGCGACGCTTAACTTCTATGATTTTCACATTGTAGAGAATGATTTTAGATACATTCTTAATCTGGAGTATTTGTAAAAATCCAAAAGAAAAAAAAATCATTGAATTTCGTTCGAAATCATTTTTGAGCAACAGAGGCGGATCGCCCCGCCCCCTCATATTAGACTGAAAATATAATTTTTTTAAGGATATTTTTCAATGGTTTGACAGAAATTTCGCAGATCTGTTGTAATAGATCTGCTCCCCCTCCTTTCCAGCAAAGTTACTCTCTTCCGCACAATTTTACTTTATCTACCCTCTTGGATTACACTGGAAAAAAAAACACATTGGATCTAGAATCCAGATTCTTGAAAACATTGACAAGAAAAAATACGCTTGATTCAATCGGATTTTTGCTCGAATCAAAACGAAATCCGCTTAAATTAAGAGGCTTGGTTCTTGATTTAAGGTAGATTCTGATTGAATCAGGAGTACTTTTTCTTGTCGATGTTTTTAAGAGTCTGGACAATGTGTTTTTTTTTTTTTTTTCAGTGTAGATTGCAATAGCGTCCTTGTTTGCTGTTCTTGCGCCATGATGAAACCACCATAGTCACCAGTGACCACGTATCTCATTTGCAGTGTTCAAAAATCTCCGCTTCCAATGCTCCAATGTTGTTTTTTGGACGGAGAACAAATCAATATCATTTCTCGAATGCTTCAAAGAGTTTTCGTAGGCACAGAGGAGAAAAATCACGGGAAACATCAAGAATTGACGTTGAGTAGTTTTCCATTTAAAAAATCAAGTATAACAGGAAGTCTTCAACGTCTCGAAGCGAGACACGTGGCTTGGCAGATTCACCATCGATGCGTTTTGTCATCATCACTTTGAGCACACCCGGGCCTTCCCTCTTTTGTATTATCCACTCCCCTTCCTTTTGCGAGTTTCGATAAGAGAATTTCCTCCGACAACTCGAGCCTTGCCGCCAGCCGGTCGCCGCCGACCGAAATTCAGCCGAGCGGATGTCGGCGTATCTGAAATGATTCTGAACCCGCAGTGACCACCCCCCTTTGATAGTCCCCTCCCTAAGACTGATTGAAGACGCTACGTGAAGCTTCGTGCGACGTGTATCAGTCGGAGGCGTCAGACCGAGAGAGACGGTAGTTCATTCGACGCTTATGAGTTTGAGGAGCTGATTCTTCTGACAAGTTCGATAGTTTTTCGCCGCTCCTACGAAAACGCTCGTATAACTCTGAAACGCTTTTTTCTGGCTAATTCTACATTGAGTTTCCGGTGGCCTTTTTTCCAGTGATACTTTCGTGATATTTGGTCGGAGGATGTCGTTTTGGAAGTCATTCTGCCCTACGTGCTGTATACCCTTCAGCAGTTCTAATTTGGTGAGTCAGCTGCTTATGTATCACTGAACATTATTACTCATCGAGGGAGATGTGATTGAGTGAAGCATATTTGAGAGTACCTAGGAGGCGATTGTTCACTTTGATTTTCCTCGATTTTTTTTTAAAGGTGATTCGACGGACGCCATATTTTGTGTCCGAACGGCATGCGATATATCGCATCAATTGGTTCCATTTTTTCAGCTACTCGTCATTTTTCTCCAATTTTGAGATCGCAATTCTGTTGTCAGGAGACTAAAGCACTCGCCAATTTTAATAAAGAAATTCAACGTAACAAAGGCGTGGTATTTTTAAGAGAGAAAACATCGCATTCGATACTGATATAATAACTGCACTCAAATGCGATATTTTCTCTCTAAAAAACCACGACTTTATTGCGTTGACTTTCTTTGTTGAAATTGGTAAGTGAGTGCTTTAGTCTCCTGACAGCACAATATTGCGATCTCAAAATTCGAGAAAAATGACGAGTAGCTAAAAAAATGGAACCAATTGATGCGATATATCGCATGCCGTTTTGACACAAAATATGGCGCCCATCGAATCACCTTAAGCACAAAGGAACCAAGGCACACCAGTAACTGCGAAATTAGGGAAATGTCGCATTTTTTACATGAAAAGGGTTGTGCGGATTTGGTGCCAGTGAATTTCTGCTTAGTGCGAAGTTAACTCCTTGAAATTTTCGAGGGAATGCGCACAAATGTTTTCTCGTAAAAATTAAACCGCCCAGTTAAATTTGGCAATAGCTGATGTGGCTTGGTTCCTTTCTGCTAGACGCGGTTCATCTCTCCCTTCTCCGTGAATTTCTGCATAGTGCGAAGTAAATTCCTTAAAATTTTCGAAGGAATGCGCACAAACATTTTCTTGTGTAAAATTAAATAGCCCTGTTTAATTTGGATTTCATTTTGCAATTTGGACCTATAGATTCTAGCCCAATTCAAAAACAACGTATGTGCCATTAGTTTCCCTATGTACATAAGTGTTTTTTCAGATGAGCCAGAATTTATAGGTCCAAATTGCAAAATGCAGTCCATTCGGCAATAGCTGATTTGGCTTGGTTCCTTTCTGCTAGACGCGGTTCATCTCTCCCCACTCCGTCTATCTCCCAGAGGGAGAGCGAGAAAGAATATGATTTGGACGGTCGAGCGAAAAGGCATGGGAATCCTAGATAAGACTGCCGCTCGGCAGTAAACCTAACCGCGCTGGGGTTTTTTTCCTGTTTCTGTCTCTTTTGCACCCGGCCCTTTTTGTACTACCAATTTCCTTTTTCATCCGAGTCTCGACGAGAGAATTTTCTCCGAGCCCGCCGTCCTGTCGCCAGACAGAGATTCGCCGAGCGGATGTCGGCAGCCCCCTACCACCCCACCAGAGACTGGTCGGAGACATTACGTGAAACGAACGACGACAGTCTAGTGTGTGAAATCGAAGGTGACGGTTCAGTTCCATCCAGTAGCCTGTGATTTTCAGGAATCTAATTTTCTGTCAAGTTCGGTGGTCCCTCGTCCCGCTAGGAAAGGAGCATGCGATTTTGATACTCATTTTTTATGTTTTTGTGGTCAAAATCGGTAATTGCCTAAGTTTCATAATGTGTGGAGTTACTATTTTGTATTATGTGTCCGTTGGCATTGTATGAGTTTTCGGTAGCCCTTTTTCCCGTGATACTTACGAGATATTTGGTTTGAGGATGTCGTTCTGGCAACCGTTTTGCTCTTACAGATATACCCTTCGGTGGTGTTGATTTGGTAAGTCACTTGCTCAAATCATCGAAGATTTTACTTTAGTTCCGTATCGACGATGAAACTTCCACGACAACGACCTCTTACATCTTTTATTTAATTGCGATGTTGCAAACTTCTTTTCATACTTTTTTTATAAGCAAAACTACTAACGTTAATTCTTGAAAACTTCGTGCTTTTTCTCCTCAGTGCGAAGAAAACTCTGCAAAAATTTCAAGAAATGATATTGATTTGTTCTCCTTCAAAACAATAAAATGGACTGCATTTTGCAATTTGGAACTATAAATTCCGTCCCGGTTTAAAAACAACGTATGTGCCATTAGTTTCCCTATACACATACGTGTTTTTTCAGATGAGCCAGAATTTATAGCTCCAAATTGCAAAATGCAGTCCAAATAGAAGCAGAGATTTTCAAACGCAGGAACAGTATCTGACTTGATTATTTTTATTCCCTAGAGATTTTTTTAATCCTGTGAGTTTCATAGTCGGTGGAGAGCTACTATTTTGTTACTCGTGTCGGTTATCATTGTGTGAGTTTTATTTTCCATTGATTCTTTCATTATACAGGGTGTCTCACGAAAAACGAGCCACCTTGAATATCTGCCGAATGCGTCGGAATTTCGAAAAACGGTAAAAGACGTGTTCGTTTATATCGAGGGGGACACCTTTTGGCGTATTCGAAATTTTCCCAAACCGCGGGAGGGGCGCGGGGCGGGGGAGGCCCCACCCGTAAGTCGAACTTTTCAAATGGCACCCCTACTTTTTTATTTCAGAAATCAATTCTACGCAAAAAAACAAGCCACCTTGTCCAAACCGAATGTAAATCGGACAATTTTTCAGTGATTGA
>NW_017547201.1:0-114621 GCF_001854935.1 Bemisia tabaci
AGTCAAGAATCATTTTATACGTAATTTCAGACGGCCGCCATTTTGTTATAAGCAATTTGGACTGTGTTCCCGAGGGGGGCTAATGGTAAACTTTTTTGGGGGGGCTCTAGACATGTTTTGGAGCGCTTTAAAACACAAGAGAAGTTTGTGCTAATTTGTCCGAGGTTAGGCCCTTTTTTTGGCTAGAATGACTGGACTATTGTATCTTTTTATAGATTTAAATTATATTGTCTTTATCAGTGATAAATAGTGATAAAGGTTTCTTACATGGATTCTATTTTGACAAACATTAAAGCTGCGCCGATTTTCAAGAAACAATTAGGTATTTAAAAATAGTTTCTCATCAATGATATTTAAAAAAATAATGTAATACTAATTTATATTTCACAACTGTTTAAAATAAAATGTTTTGCAGAAAAACTGCAATAAATCAGATATTTAAACTGTCATTTTATCGCCATCACTTTTATCTTTTTATCGATTTAAATTATATTTTCTTTATCAGTGATAAATAGTGATAAAAGTTTTTTATGTGGATTCTTTTTCGACAAAAATTAAAGCTACACCGGTTTTCAGGAAACAATGATTTAAAAATAGTTTCTCACCAATATTGTTTAATAAATAATGTAATAATAATTAATATTTCATGGCTATTTATAAAAATGTGTTTTGCAAAAATATGGCAACAAATGAGATATTTAAATTTGTTTTTTATTGCCTTTTTTTTATCTTTTTATTGATTTAAATGAAATTTTTCTCATTAGTACAGTAGGTATAATACTTTATGTTTTGTAAAATAGCTTTTTTAAAACATAAATAGTCTACTTTTGTGTTTTATGAAATCAACTTTAAAAAAAAAAAAAATTAGAATAATTTTTTTAAACTTTTTTAGTTATCAAAATGTTATTCTACTTTCCTTTCTTTAAAAAAGTTTTGTTAAGTAACTGCTTTTGATTGAGAATTTTAAACCGTCGTTTTATTTCAAATCTAAGTATGTTTTTATTGCAACAATAGTTTCTTTTTCGATCGGTGTATAACACTAGTTAAATTTGTGTTATATTTTCAGAAAACATGACTAAATTATAAATTTACCACTGGTATTTTTTGAGTATGTAAGAACAATTTTTCAGTGATTATAGTCGCAAAGGACTTCTCTTTTTCGTTGGTTTTTCAACTGTTGTACTAGAGCAAATTTTTCGATGAAAAAGTGTACAAAAGTAACAGTGTAAAAACTGTTGTGAAATTGCAATTTTGAACTGTTACTATTGCTACCTAGGGGGCTACCAGACTATAGTATTTCATTTTGGAAGATTGCCTTACCATGAGGGGTCTTAAATAGGGACGTGAAATCGTGTCATCTCCTCCGAGCACCAGGAACCCCAACGTCTGAAAAACCGATCAATAAGAAAGTGAAATATGTATGTTAAAATGTTGCAAGCCCATTCTAATAATATCAACTACAAAGTACAATTTGACGCTCATCCATAAAAATACCTCTCTGCATTGGAAGAATCAAAGTGGGGATAGAAGAGAATGGACAGGAGGACTGAGGAGGTGAAAAAGAGGAAAAAAAGCAGGAAGAGAAAGAAGAAAAAGAAACGGCCTTGGTAAAAATTGGCGATAGGAGCTGCGTTTCAAAATACCATAAGAGTTCCTATAGCCGACTAAAGAAGGCTATTGAAAATCATATAGCTGGCTGTAGAAATCGGAGCAAATTATATAGCCGGGCTATACGAAGCTATAAAAAAGTATACAGTCGGGCTATAGTTCCTATCGCAGGGCATTACACTTTATCGCCATTGGCTATAAAAGGCTATAAGATTTTGTGTAGAAATTCGTGTACATTGGAAATCATTAAGTTTGATACGGAACTACCTTAATATTTACAAATACACATTATATTTTCCTATAAAACATATTTTTTCCATCAATTAAAATGAGAATAATTCATACGGAGTGAGCAAACATTTCAAAATCATGAGTTGAAAAACGCTGACTACGCGAGATTAAATATTGGATCACAAAGCGGAGCGGCGACCCACTGGCGCCTACAAACCTAACAGGGATACTTCACGCATTGCGCAATGCGTGAAGTATCCCTGTTAGGTTTGTAGGCGCCAATGCCGTTTCGCACTCTCTGCCCGCCCGCCGCGCCGCAGCGTGCCACGGCGCGGCGTCTGAAGCAACTATTTCACACCAGAGGTATTGCACAGTATCATAAGAAATTGAAGGCGCTCCAACATATTAAGAATGACAGGCATCCTTCAAAAGTACGGAGCTTTCCTCGCAAAATAAATCAAGATACTACGGCACAAAAAGAGAGCGGTAATCCAAAAACTAACTAAGTCCTAGTATCCGTATTTAGTAATTAACGTTTAGCATAAACTTTAACGTCTGGCTGTTGCTTAATCGCCATCATAGTGCGGGGGCATACGTAACAAAACATATGTCCCGTGTGCAGGTTTGTGAAGGCATATTGTGTGATACGTCAATCTCTTCGTTTTGATGTCTAGAAAAAGAAAATCGATGATGGCCATCTCAAGTTTCATACAAACCCCCCCAAAATCAAGATGGCGGCCAAAATGGCGGTTTTGGGGTAAAAAAATTTAAAGTTTGCAAATACGTCGTGTCGGGTATCGATTCTTATGTATTTTTGATCGTAGAGTCCGAATTTTCAGTCAAAAGTTAGCTCAAAGGTCATTTTCAGGCCAAAATCCAAGATGGCGTCCAAAAATACCTCTTTACGGGTGATAATTTGCCTATTCGGGTCTACATGCATTGTGAGGTATCAATTATTAGGTTTTCAGGGTCGTAGAGTCCGAAAATGAGGTCCATTTTCCACTACGGCCCTCAAGAAGCCCTAAAATCAAAGATGGCGCCCAAAATGGCCGCCGGTCTTGCGGATGAAACTGCCATTTAGGGCAGCTATAACAAACAATACGTTCAAAATTAAGTTTCTTGGGTCAAGAAGTTCAAATAGGAGATCAGATGTTTACTCCTACAAAAAATTAAGCCTCCGAATCGAAAATGGCTGCCGACATTGTTGCCAGTTAAAGGCGCAGACCGGTAAATGACTGATATTAAGGGATTTGCCGAAGGAGGGGTTTCGATAAGGGCCGTTGTTGGGCCCATACCCTGAAATTCCTCAATTTTACGATTGTTTGCTCATTTAAAGACTAAAGTTTGCGGAATGTATCATGATTTTGTCATTTCCGGTCTATTAAGGGGTCTAATACCGGCCTAAACATGAGACTAAAGGCCGATTTTGGCGAAAAATGCGGGGTTTTTTACATTCGACGTGACGCTGTTTCATGACGATCCCATCATCGGAGGAGATTGTTGTCCTTAAAGTATACGTTCATTAAGGATGTAAGATAGTCACTTTGCCCAATTTTCGTTGATGGCAAACCTTGCGCTCAGAGTTAAAACGATCTTCTTATAATTTTCTTGTTTTTCATCGTTATTTAAAATGGCATAGAAAGGGCGACTCATCTTAAACCAGAAATAGATTCCTTGGTGGAAAATGTACGCAGCTTGCCATAACTGTCCTCCAAAAAATTAATGGATTAAAACCTCCCCCCCCCCAAAAAAAAAGGAAAACCTGTGTTGCCATATTTTATTGCCTAACATCACAGAAAACCGCGTGATTATATCAGTATTTGGAGGCTGTTCTTCGTAGAGCACATTATTAGCAAAGCTCAAAACCCTTGATTTTTCATACGTTACGATCGCATGATTAGTGATTATATAAATGCAATTATCCATTATTATTTTGTTTATTACATGTATGTATCTATAGAGACTCTTATCGTGGCGCGGCATTCCCACATATCATCGGTAAAAATCGAGAAAAATGCAACATTGAAACCAAAATGAGAATTCTACTATCATCGCGCTGAGAATGCTAGCCTTATCCAAAACTAAAAATTCATTGCAATAAAATGTGTAATATTGGTTAAAAGGCAATACGACATAGAACATGGTCTTATCCGGGTGGTATTACCTGTGCAAAGTGGGCGATAGAGTCGTCAACTGCTGAGCTCATATTGCATCTCTCATTTGGTGCCTCACTCATTACAGACATAAGTCTGAGCCAGAAAAACTAAGCGTTACTGCTAGATTAACATGCATGCGTCATTTCTCTAAAATTATGACATGGCAGCTCCAAACAAGAGGTTTGATGCAGGAGACAGGGAACCTGATGAAGAAGTAACTGATGAGGAAGCTGTTAGGTGGCTGGGCAGAAGTGAGGGAAACCAGGGTTTCAAAATATTTTTAGGAAGCAGAATTCTGATCGATCGCAGGCAATAAGAATGGCGGGGGGCAGGGATTGTCAGGGTGGTGAAAAATCAGCATTAAGCACTCGTGATTCTGACACATGGCTTACTTTTTTTTCGGATCTCAGATCACGGTCAATGATTCAAAGTTGCACCTTCGTTTGTAAATATCGTGTACTAAATTCGTAAGATAATGGGCCACCTACAAGCCCAAAATTTTAAAGCAATTATCACTAACACAAAATATAATCTACTTGCATCTCTGAATACTGCAATTCGAGTCTCACATATTTATTTCAAAATGCTCATATTCCGAGAAAGTGGCTGAAATCCTCGGCCAACTAGGATTTTTCTCGATTTTTACCGATGATATGTACGAATGCCGCGCCACGATGGGAGTCTCTACAGATACTTACATATAATAAACAAAATAATGATGGATTATGGAGATTTCGCATATATGAGGAATTTGCGCTTTGATTGTTGATTCTTACGTAAAAGTTCGGGAGAAACACGATGGTGCCACTGGTTTTCTCTGAAATCAACTCCCAAGCTCAAAAAAAGCTCTCAAATTGAGCCCGAAATGGAGGGGATATCCCACGCTATCCTGAGAGTCCACCTCTAAATCAAGACAAACTCTCTATGCAAAGATAAGGAGCAAGTACATTCACAGGGCTACCACTTTATTTGGGGACTCCACAACAGAAAACGCAGCAACCTTGCTAATGTATTTGCTCCCTATCTTTGCATGGAGAGTTTGTCTTGATGTACAGGTGGACTCTCAGGATAGCGCGGGATATCCCCTCCATTTTGGTCTCAACTTAAGAGCTTTTTTTGAGCTTGGAAGTTGATTTCAGAGAAAGCCATTGGCACCATCGTGTTTCTCGCGAACTTCTACATAAGAATCCATAGTCAAATTGCAAATTCCTCACACATGCAACATCTCCATTGCATTTATATAATCACTAATCATGCGATCGTAACGTATGAAAAATCAAGGGTTTTGAGCTTTGCTAATAATGTGCTCTACGAAGAACAGCCTCCAAATACTGATATAATCACGCGGTTTTCTGTGATGTTAGGCAATAAAATATGGCAACACAGGTTTTCCTTTTTTTTGGGGGGGGGGAGGCTTTAATCCATTAATTTTTTGGAGGACAGTTATGGCAAGCTGCGTACATTTTCCACCAAGGAATCTATTTCTGGTTTAAGATGAGTCGCCCTTTCTATGCCATTTTAAATAACGATGAAAAACAAGAAAATTATAAGAAGATCGTTTTAACTCTGAGCGCAAGGTTTGCCATCAACGAAAATTGGGCAAAGTGACTATCTTACATCCTTAATGAACGTACTTTAAGGACAACAATCTCCTCCGATGATGGGATCGTTATGAAACAGCGTCACGTCGAATGTAAAAAACCCCGCATTTTTCGCCAAAATCGGCCTTTAGTCTCATGTTTAGGCCGGTATTAGACCCCTAAATAGACCGGAAATGACAAAATCATGATACATTCCGCAAACTTTAGTCTTTAAATGAGCAAACAATCGTAAAATTGAAGAATTTCAGGGTATGGGCCCAACAACGGCCCTTATCGAAACCCCTCCTTCGGCAAATCCCTTAATATCAGTCATTTACCGGTCTGCGCCTTTAACTGGCAACAATGTCGGCAGCCATTTTCGATTCGGAGGCTTAATTTTTTGTAGGAGTAAACATCTGATCTCCTATTTGAACTTCTTGACCCAAGAAACTTAATTTTGAACGTATTGTTTGTTATAGCTGCCCTAAATGGCAGTTTCATCCGCAAGACCGGCGGCCATTTTGGGCGCCATCTTTGATTTTAGGGCTTCTTGAGGGCCGTAGTGGAAAATGGACCTCATTTTCGGACTCTACGACCCTGAAAACCTAATAATTGATACCTCACAATGCATGTAGACCCGAATAGGCAAATTATCACCCGTAAGAGGTATTTTTGGACGCCATCTTGGATTTTGGCCTGAAAATGACCTTTGAGCTAACTTTTGACTGAAAATTCGGACTCTACGATCAAAAATACATAAGAATCGATACCCGACACGACGTATTTGCAAACTTTAAATTTTTTTACCCCAAAACCGCCATTTTGGCCGCCATCTTGATTTTGGGGGGGTTTGTATGAAATTTGAGATGGCCATCATCGATTTTCTTTTTCTAGACATCAAAACGAAGAGATTGACGTATCACACAATATGCCTTCACAAACCTGCACACGGGATCACGTATGCCCCCGGACTATCAGCTATATAAGGCTATAAGAAATTGTACAGCCGGCCACAGAAGCTATTGGAAATACAGCCGGCTTTAGGTCTATGGTATTTTGGAACACAGATTCTACTGCCCATTTTTACCAGGGGGAAGAAGAGAATGAAGGACAGAATTTTGGCAGCTGAATCTGAAAATCACCGTATTTTTTCTCCTGTCATTCAGTCAGCATAAACTGCTACGTGCGAAGCACGTAAGGGTCGCTAGTTATTAATATTATTATCACACTCACCGGAGGAATTAAAATCATGTATAAGAAGAGCATTGTGATGTGAAGGTGATTGAAACAGGGGCGAGACCGGCCGGAGATATCACCTATGCTGCTGTTCATAAACTCACTGAATCAGCTCGAAGCATTGATCTCACGACCTCTACGTAATCTATATAAATGATAAGTATAGTTATGCGGTGCCTCAGACGGGCTGTGCTGAGTTGCCAATCGTTCCATAGGATGATAGGTGACTTGACCGGATGTGGCTACCACCACTCATAATAGCCGGAGCGCCACAAATAGAATTGAAACCGAAATAAAATTACCCTCGGAGAACGGCATGAATGAAACAAACGGGAAAGCTCAAATACGTTCGTATGGGAGAAGCGCTCAGGTGGCTAAGCTGTAATGGGATTTGTCAGTGTTCCGAGTTGAAAATCTGTGGTAAAAAATCGCGCTTCCGTCCGCGTCGCGCCGGCGACCGCGTCGTTTGGCGCAATGCGTGAAGTATTCATGCAGTCTTGTAGGCGCTAATACGCGTTCGGTGCCGATCGACGACTGCGCTGCGTTTGGCGTAATGCGTAAAGTATTCTTGCAATCTTGTAGGCGCTAATGCGCGTTCCGCGCCGACCGACGACCGCAGATGTTTGGCGAGATTAGAAGTGATGATACAGCATTAGATTTGAAAAAAAAGACAGTCAATTCTCATCTGAACCTGCGTGTGCATTCTTTAAACAAGTGAAGATATATTTGTTTCCTGGTAATAATTTTATTTCCTTCTCCGCGCCAATATCATTAATACCATGATTTTTCAAAACCTAAAATTTCGCATACCAAAATGATGCAGGATTGCGCTTCTAAAGCAGAGCCTATAATTTATTAATTTATTTATTTATATATTTAATTTGTTTTTATTATTTTTGTTTTTTTTAATAATAATCTTACAAGGGGAACTTACGGACCTGCCGCCTCCGATTGGGCTGAATTTTTTTTTACAGACTCTATGGACCAATTCTAGAGGTCAATTTGAGCCGTTTTCCCGAATGCGCAATAGGAAGGGCGTAAAAAATTCCCAAAAGTTGCGTTTTCGGCGTGTGATTTGGTCGTGCGGCGCGTGGCAACACTGAAGCAGCCTCTAGTACCGCTTTATCGGCCTGTAGATTTCAGCGGAGACCGGAGCCCTACTGCACACGTACTGGTTCCATGATAGTGATGTCCCGGGTTCGATCCTCGACTTTTTATTTTCCGCATGATCACGTAACATTTTATTTTTAATTCTTCATCCGCATTTATAAATCAAGCAGTTCCGATCACTATCCCCCCCCCCCTCATTTTACGTACATTTTCCCCCGATATTTATTCACATTGGCCACATATAATCGTATGAAACTTCATTGATATAAATTAATGAATTAAAAAGCAAAGGGCTAAAATAATGTGTTTCTTGGTGACCCTTGCATGCACATGGGTTTGGGGTTGCTCTTCGATTTATTTACACATTACATATTTTTCCAGGAAAACATTTGAAGATAATGTAGTAACAAATAAGGTTTTCTTTTGCTTTTTAATTCATTAATTTATATCAATGAAGTTTCATACGATTATATGTGGCCAATGTGAATAAATATCGGGGGAAAATGTACGTAAAATGAGGGGGATAGTGATCGGAACTGCTTGATTTATAAATGCGGATGAAGAATTAAAAATAAAATGTTACGTGATCATGCGGAAAATAAAAAGTCGAGGATCGAACCCGGGACGTCACTATCATGGAACCGCAGTTCGTGTGCAGTAGGGCTCCGGACTCCGCTGAAACCTTCAGGCCGATAAAGCGGTTCTAGAGGCTGCTTCAGTGTTGCCACGCGCCGCACGACCAAATCACACGCCGAAAACGCAACTTTTGGGAATTTTTTACGCCCTTCCTATTGCGCATTCGGGAAAACGGCTCAAATTGACCTCTAGAATTGGTCCATAGAGTCTGTAAAAAAAAATTCAGCCCAATCGGAGGCGGCAGGTCCGTAAGTTCCCCTTGTTAGTTATAGGTCCTGATTTAATTCAAGGGTGGTCAAGTTTAATTGAATTAGGTTAAATTAATGACAATTATGAACAAATGATAAACATTTTATTCGTATTCAACGCAATAAATTACAAACAATGAAAAAATGTAATAAATAAATAAATAAATAAATAAATAAATAAATAAAGGAAAAAATAAAAAATAGTTCTCTTCACGAACATGTAAATCATATGGGTACTTACTACTAGGGACACTTTTTGCATATCACATCTGTTCAGCAAGCTTTTTCACAGAAAAATTAAACTGTCTCTTTTTAAAAATTCATTCAGAGTGAGTTTACCTGACGATCATTTCATTAGACAAGGAGGAATTAGCCACCTAAAAATCTTAGAATTCTGTGCAAAGGGTTTATTTGCAATTAGTAAATTTCTTCTTTGTTTTTTTCATGGAAAATTAAAAAATAAGGTAATGTTGCAATGAGCTCCCTGCAGTTAATGATACTATTCACTCTTTGAACTAGCATGTGCAAAACTGCTCCTGGATAGGTACTTTAATAAGGAAGAAAAAGTTTGCCCTCAGTAGGATGTTTGGAAAATGCTCTTTCAATGGTCAGATTTTCTAATTTTTCAAAGAACGTGGCCTACGCATACCTCATCATATCAATCTGAATTGAAGCACACAAACTTTCCTTCACACTGCATACCAACCTACCTCAATCTTTGAAAATCTTAATTTGCTATCATTGTCTGCACTTAAATACCATGTCTCTTGAGCAGAGGTAGAATTTGCGATTACCTGATTGGAATGCTATGAACCTCATACTCTATACTCTGGATTTATCACCAAATTCCAACTAATTTTTCAACTGACGTCAGCCTATCAAGTCAATGCAATTTCATTTTCTCAGTTTATATGGCAGACTTCCTCGGTACTCGTTGGTTTTTGATACTTTCCAACAAAAATCTATTCCCACAGGAGAGATTTACTTTTTATATCACTAACTTCCTTTTACTTGAACCAATCTGAGACACCAAAAAATGAGTTACTGGAGGAAATAGATTTGCTAGGTTGTTCCTCTAAAGCAGGACTACTTTTCACAGGGATAGGTTTTAGAATAGATGAGGAAGCCCTATTGCTACTTTGCGACGTGATCGGAAGTAAAGGAAACCATGGCCCATTATTTCTCACAGGAATAACGACAGGCTCCTCTGCCTTTAAGCTTGAACTTTCTTGCGGCTTCAATGAGAAGTGTTTCTCCGGTGAAAGAATACCGTACAAACAATGAATTCTATACAATGATTTTTTAACATTATTGTGTAAGTGTGGACTAATGACATCAAGATCAAACGGGTCCATTTTCTGTTCAATTTTTGAAATTGCTTCATTACAAAGACTAATGACATGCTTGCTATCGGGCGGAACGACTGCCGTCAACAAAAATTTTACATCAAACAAACATTGCAAATGGTGGATTTGAAGAGCTTTTGGATCAGATGTAGTCACATCATAAATTAGTAGACTTTTTTCAACAACAAAATTGATCAGCTCATCCCTTACAAATGGACTCAAGGAGAGTGTTGAAATTAAATTACTAATATTGCTTATTACGGACTGAATTTGAAAACTAGGCAAGCAAGGAACATTTAATTCAGATGTTATGAGAACATTTTGTTCATTTGCCTCTTCTATTCTGACAACTTCCCAAGATGGATGGTTTAGCAAAAATTGTGAGACATCAATCGGTATTTCTAGATCTCGTTTCAAATCCTCCTCTAATTTGGGTGTTATTAATTTTAACCATACATTCCACGCTGATTTATTAGCATTTTGTAAGAATGTGTTAGCCTCTAACCATGCTTCTGTAGACAGACATTCTTGTAAAGCAGGGCAAAGAACAGGTAATGCAACACAAAAACGAGCCAAAATTATTACATGAGTTAATGAATCCATACTAGACACTTTGGATTCAATCCATTTCACAAGATTGCGAATTAGTGTAGAGCAACAAGTTTCCTGGTGGGCTTTAAGCTCATCAATATTAATACTTTGGACGGAGCTTGTATCGGGAGCTAAATTAGCAAGATCTTCTAACAGACCCAACAATAATGTTTGCAGAGCATTGCATAATACAGCAATTCGGGGAGAAAATCCTTTAGATTTTAAAAACAATCCATTTGATTCTTTATTTTTCACAGATGACTTGAATTCCAAATCGGAGGAAGATTCTGTCCATACAAACCACTTCAAGTCTTGCTCTGGTTCCTTCTTCTCAGTACTATTCGCTTCTTTTAAAATTACATCAACTTTATCGAGCAATAATTTAAAAGTTAGTTCCCAACGCTGAGACAGCAATTCTTTGGCCCTGTTCATAAACAAAGGATAGTAGAAGTAGTTCCACAGATTTAGATCAATTTGCAGATTGAGCTTTTGAACAACTTCTGGCCAGTCAGAAATGTAACTAGAATCATGCTCTTGGAGTGCTCGAAGACTTCGTGATGTTTCTACTACTTTGAATAGCTTCTTCCCATCTAAACTGATTACATCAGATGCCCATTTCAACCAACTAGAGATGCGATTACAAGTAGCAGTGGAGTCCAAACCGTCTAGCTTTACTTCTTGCGATACTGAAGGTCTAAAATTTTAAAAAAGAAGAAAAAAATATTAGGTTAAAAAACTAAGCTAGAGATTGCAAGATCCAGTGAATTTACATTAAGGTGATTCGATGGACACTATATTTTTTGTCAGAGAGACATGCGATGTATTGCATCGATTGGTTCCATTTTTTCAGTCATTCATAATTTTTCTCGAATTTTGAGGTCGTAATTCTGTTGTCAGGAGACTAAAGAATTCACTGACCAATTTTGACAAACAAATTTAGCGTAATAAAGGTGTGGTTCTTTTAGAGGAAAAAAATTTCACATTCGATACTGATATCGAAACTGCTTTCCAAATGAAAATGCATTTGCTTGGCATGGCAAGCAACATCAAATAAGATGAGAGTTTTACTGAGGGCTATCTCGAGGTTTACTTAGTTACGGTCACAATATTTTTAAAGGTGAGTATTAAGAAATATTAAATACTTGAGTTTTAACAGTACCTGAAATTTTGAATGAGAGGTGGAAGGAATTTTCGTAGCTGTACTTCTTCTGTCAATTTGAATTGGAGCAGTAGTGGTGAACTCTGATGATCAGTAATTTTCAGTAATTGTTCCACAACCAAACCCTTTGCAGCCAAATCATTTTCTGGAAATCAAGTACAAAGGACATCAACAAAAAAAAAGTATTGACATTTCTGTAAAAGTAATATGATTTGAGGTTTTCAAATCAGCCAACTTACAGGAGTTTTATTCCACAATGAATATACTTTATTAAAAAAATTGATAAAGCCATGCAGAATGAGACAATGTAATGACATGTAATAACGAACAAAAATCATGCTGGGCACATCAAGAAAGTCTGGAATCCATGCCTTAGTGTGCAATCAGTGTAACTTACTTTTCTAAATTTACACTTGATTTCCGTGATGGTCGACAGTCAGGTTTGCCTATAAAGAGACTCGAGAAAACCTAACTAAAACAAACAATCAATCTCGCAAACTTTCAAAAACTATCCTTACATGAGAATCGATTCAAAGCTTTTGTTCTATTAAAACAAAAAAAGAAGAAGGAAGCAAAAGCTTGAAAACAATCGAAATCATGTAAGAGAAGATGTTTGCGAAATGGTTTATTTACTCATGTTAGGTTTTCTTACTCCTCTGTCTGGGCAAACCTGTTTCTGAGCGACTGAGAAAACCACCACCTAATGCAGGAAACTTGAAAAAGTGTCGTACAAAATATGCAGACTGCGCACTAAAGAGTGGATTTCAGACTGTTCTGAAATGCTAATCATTATTTTCCTGCAATTTTTGGGGCAACATTCTTTTCTTGGGCAACTTGAAAGAGTATACAAACAATAAAAAATTTTCGGTGACAATACACCATTGTCAGTTGTTCATGAATTTTGGAAAATGAGGGTGTACAATAAATTGCAAATTCCAATGATGAATGGTAGAGCTCACTCACCAAGAAAATAGAAGTAAAATGTATGCAATGTGTTCGACACAAGAGATAAACTTCTTGCAATACAAGACTTGATGACTGATACCTCTTCTGTTCCTTCAAAACAAGATTTCAAAGCATCGGATCGAAGTTTTAAAAACTTTGTTTCCAATTTTTCAAAAGTCAAATTTTCTAAAAGTAGGAGGCTGCATACACATTCACAGCCAACCTAAAAAAAATAAAGAAACAAATAAAGAAATCAGTTTGTGTTAAATAAAATAAAAAAGTCACTGAACATTTTCAACAAGAGTTTTAAAAGCATTGCAAACGATTATGTGCTAACATGGTCAAGTTTAGGGAGAGATTGACTCGTGGACCAGGTTTGGTACCAACCCTTCTTTTTTGCTTTCCCCTCTCCAGGAGCCATGAGCAAGAGATACCAAAAATATTCTCCTTTCAAAACGCAGCTTTGAGACAATTAAACATCTTAAGGCTACAGGATGTGCTGCATTCCTTTTATCCTTGCTATCGTGAAGTTATCCTTCATTTATTATCAAAGAAGGTGAGCCACAGATCATTGTTTTAAAGCACATGATAATAAATTGTGTTTGGGTTGTTTCAAAAGATATGATAACACTCAGAACTGTGATTCCTACTGCAAGGCCATTTTTTATTTACTTTTTTCGTTACTCAAACTCATTGTAGGTATCATGATTACTTTCTAAAATCATGGAGACTGAGTCCATCCCAAATGAACCTGTAACAGTAATGGTATTTACAACAAGAAACTTTCTTTTGAAGAAAAAAATTGAAGAAATAAAGAATTTTGGTAATTTGTCATATACTTGTACCTCAAGTGCTAAAGAGCTAGACCGTAGCTTGTTTTCAGAATTCTCTATGATTGTAGGCTGGAAATTTGCTATTGATTGCCATATCTGCTTGACAACAGGAAATTCTGTTTCTAAACTATACTGATGATGAATATCTAGACCTAGAATGAAAAAAAATTATTGATAAGAGTTGCACATAAAACTTACAGAGTCGCTGACCGAATGCTCAAGTAAGTTAAAATATATCCTTTAACAAAAGTAATTAATTCAAAGGACTAAATTATTCTAAGCACTATGAGTGAATCGTGCAGAGAACATGCTTTTCCAAAAACTTGAGAAGACAAAAGTTTTTTTTTCGCTTTAAAGTGTGATTTATTGCTCAAACATCCGCCAGGCTCCCAGCAACTCTTCATAGCTACTAGTTACACCTCTTATTGGTGGAACCCGAAAATTTGAGTCATTGCCAAGCTACAAGAGAAGTCCGATTTTTGGGTCTTCCTCGTATTTGTTGTGAAGTAAAAAGCATTTCATTGAATTATGTGAACATCAAAGTTGCATAGTTTCAGCAACATTAGTCACACATCTCCCACAAAAAAAGAGCGTATCTCAATTGCGCAGTTTCAGTATTTTTTACTGACGTTTTAATTTTTCGTAAAAAAAACCATCTTATGAATTTGTCTGAAATTTCCAATTTTTTTTTTTTTTTTTTTTTTTTTTTTTGCACTCGTGAGAGAAGACTCTAAAATTTTTGGACAAATTCATGGAATGGTTCTTCGATTAAAAATTAAAATGTTCATGGAAATACTAAAACAGCATACACAAGATGCATTGCTTCATGTGGGAGACAACGGTAT
Source organism: Bemisia tabaci (assembly GCF_001854935.1). Taxonomy (NCBI): domain Eukaryota; kingdom Metazoa; phylum Arthropoda; class Insecta; order Hemiptera; family Aleyrodidae; genus Bemisia; species Bemisia tabaci. The sequence continues at coordinate 14,525 of NW_017547201.1, forward strand.
GTGCCCTAACTCCATGTGGTTTTCATATAACATGCTGATTGCTGCCCTGAAAAATAGTATTCATAGCTACAAATTGTATTAAATACTCGTAAAATAAAAATATTTACTGACAATAAGTACTGGTTTACCGGAATTGCTTTAAAAGTGAAGTTAAGTTTTGAGTTAAATTTCCTTCATAATCAAGAGGAAAAAATAAAAAATGAAACTTACTTGTTTTCATGAAGCATACAAGTTGAAATAATAATGTTGCTTTCAAAAACTGCTCCTCATCAACACAATGCCAAATTTCTTTAGACAAATCCATGATAACTTTCAACTGGGCGACAATATTGTTTCTTCTGTCTTCGTCACTAAAAATAGAAACAATTGACCAATTGCATTAAAATACTTGTGTCACACAAAGTTCTCATAAAACCAGAGAGAATTAGGAGGGCAAATAATGAAGCATTGAATTGTGTTGATTCCAGAGCAGAGAAGAAACACACTCAAGATCTAAACATCATAAATTAACGTTGAATAAACGTTGAATTCGCCAGTATTATAATAATAATGCAATTACTCACGGCTTCCTTTTTGAACATGCTTCTCCATTTCTTCCACTTCTAATCATTATTTTTGAACCATGATGAGAAAACCAGAGGCTCCATTCATACAATTAGCTCACCATCAGTTATTATTAAATACAAGTAGGTAATAAGACAAGATTGTGGGAACCACTCTCATTGCTGTATTTAAAATTGTATTGGTTATAACTTTGAAAAACTGGGTAAACTTACAAAAAGTTTAGATTGTGTTTAAAATACGGAAAATGATATAAAAATACAACATTTCAGGTATGCCAGCTCTGAAAATTGGAGATATTTGCCTAGTGAATTCTTCATTGTAACATTAATCTGTAGGTAGCAGTAAGGCTTTTGATAAAAAATAAAANAGAGAGAATTAGGAGGGAAAATAATGAAGCATTGAATTGTGTTGATTCCAGAGCAGAGAAGAAACACACTCAAGATCTAAACATCATGAATTAACGTTGAATTTGCCAGTATTATAATAATAATGCAATTACTCACGGCTTCCTTTTTGAACATACTTTTCCATTTCTTCCACTTCTAATCATTATTTTTGAACCATGATGAGAAAACCAGATGCTCCATTCATACAATTAGCTCACCATCAGTTATTATTAAATACAAGTAGGTAATAAGACAAGATTGTGGGAACCACTCTCATTGCTGTATTTAAAATTGTATTGGTTATAACTTTGAAAAACAGTGTAAACTTACAAAAAGTTTAGATTGTGTTTAAAATACTGAACATGATATAAAAATACAACATTTCAGGTATGCCAGCTCTGAAAACTGGAGATATTCGCCAAGTTACTTCTTCATTGTAACATTAATCTGTAGATAGCAGTAAGGCTTTTGATAAAAAATAAAAAACTGAGAGGGAATGCCTATCTAGTAACAGCAGACTGACGTGGGTCGTTTCAAATAAGCTTTCATATTCCACGTTACTTCCAATTTTTTGCATCGAGTTGATTGATTTTTTTTCCCTTCTTCTTGTTTCCTATTCAAAATTTTACCCTCTATCTGATTCAGACCTCATTCTTCCCAAAAATCTTCCATTTTTAATATTTTTTGGGCCCCAAATGTCCAAAATGTCATTACCGTAACCTGTTACTTTTCTGATTTGGTATTTTTAGCCTATCATAAAACCGAGACAAGTTTGACTGATTTGACTTTCAGCTGGATTATTAGTTTCAGTATATCCTAGAAAATATTTGATCACAAGAAGAGGTTTTAAATCCAACTATTTCGGCATTTTTTGAATGATTTATGCTTGTTACTGAGTTTCGTGTCATTACCGTAACCGCCGAATTTAAGAGTTTTCTTAGCCGCTAAAGGGCAGCAGCAACAGTGTTTATGTCCACACCAGTGTGGACATAAATAAATACATATACGGGCAGTGCTTCGAAAAAGGAGACCCAAGTCATATAAGCTAATTCCAAATTTCCTTGGATAATACATTTTTTGTACAGGAGAACATCCATCTGGATGGATTCCTTCAAAAATTTCAAAAATTTTTTGCATACCTACCTTGGAGAAAATTCTCTGATATTTCCAAAAGAATCTGCACTGATGTATATAAAGTACTGAAGTATTCAATATTTGGCAATAACTCATGTTGCAAGGTTCCCTCATTCTGGACATTGCTGGTATCACCTTTTCAAAGGAGAGATTTTAATTAACCTCACCTTCTTATGATATGACTTCTCGTAGATTTGGTCATATTTTTCAACTGGCAAAGAAGGAAGTGTCTAGGTACTGAGTGAGATCATAGTAAAATCCATACTATGCTGTTTATACTGCATACAAGTATGAACAGCCATTCTCTGGAGTTAGAGAGGTACTTAAACCAAAATAGGAAACTTGCACTTACCTTGTTTCCAGGTTCTTTTTCAAAGAACTTTGATGTCTAAAATTGATTTTTTCTTTCAAGGAGGAGCAGAATTCAGACAGGGCATGGACATCGTCTATGATTTTTGATGACAATACCTCCATACTTTTGATTGAATCAGCAGCATTGATAAGATCGCGATACCTCTCCCTGAAAAAGAAGGTAAAATAAATCGGACACTCCCTGACGAATACTAATATGTGTAATTCCTTCTCACAGATAAATTTAGTCAACATATCGACGGTGAAAGTACCAGACCACGTATCTCGGTTTGCGACGTTGTAAACTTCCTGTCTTACTTCACTTCTTAAATGAAAAACTACTCAACGTCAGTTCTTGAAAATTTCCATGATTTTTCCTCTTCTCTGAGAAAACTCTGTGAAAATTTCAATGAATGATATTGATCTGGTCTTCTTCAAAAAAATAAAATGTGAGCGGAGATTTTCAAACACTGCAAACGAGATACGTGGTTTGGTAGTTTCACCGTCGATATGTATGTTTGTATAAGGCCGCTTTTACAGCGCTCTCTGGCGCTCTGCGACACCTAGCCGCCAAGGTCCCCTATCCTCCCAAAGTTTCACGGGCACCGAGGCTTCTTTGGCTAGGTTGTTTGACAATTTTATTTCATACAAGTACCACAGAGTCAGCCAGATGACTTAACCTCCAGCCTGGAGGACCAGCGTTTGAATTCGGAGTGCGCTCTCCTAGATTGGTTGCCTTCACTACAACTGAGAGCCCAATATGCCCCTCAGTCAACATATTACTCTGGAAAATGTTTTAACAAGTTTGTGCCGCTTAATCAAGGTCTAAAAACTTATCTGTTTTCCATTCAACTCGCTCTTGCCTAAGATTTTCACAACTAAATAAAGTTGAGCATGATAGGTGTTCCTTCTCAGCAGCCTAAGGAAGGCTTCCTCATAGTTTCTTAATGGTACGCACACACAGATATTTTAACGCTCATAAGATCAGGAATGGTTGGTAGTTGTGATTCTTGCTATAAACAAAAATGTTCCGCCTCTTAAATAAATATTCAGTATTTCATTAGTTCACTTGTCCAAAAGAGGTGGAGTTATTAAGCTTTTAACCAGTTGTCCTATGGAATAGGAAGGCTAGAAAAACGCCAGAGCCAATTAATTGATTTGGGGAGAGTATCAAAATGAAGAAAATAAACACTCACCCCACCATGGTGCGTAGCTCTTCTTTCTTCTTCTCAATCTCCGAACTTAACTTCGAATGAACCCGTTCTATCTCATCTTTATTGTACTTCTCAAATAAAGAATTCGGGTCATTGGTAATCAATTCTGAAAGGAAAGGATCTTCAGTCATCTTGCCGTCAGCTTACTTCAATAGAGCAAAAAGTTGTGACAAGTTGTTTAGCTACTGATAACAACTTTGAGTTGCCACTTTCAGTGATGACAATCAAATCCGCGGATCACGCATGACACCACGAAATACTTGGGATTCTTTGGTACCAACCACAGCAAACTAATGAAGAGTGATAAAACAGTAACTATTTGCCCTAAAGAACAAAATTAAACGATTATTTTGTGATTTGTCGACCAAAAAATGTTAGAAAAATCCGGTGAGAGACTAAAGTGAGGTTAAAGCTCAAAGTTTTGTTTCGTTTACATTGTCGACGTCACATCACACGTCACCAGTCTTTTCCCCTTCCCTCCTAAGTCCTACCTTCCCCTGAAAGTTGAAAGTTGAGTGCCGACCGAGCACGTGTTGAATTGTTTTTCTTTGAGGTTAAACCACCATAAATCTTTGCAAATTAATTGCAAATGCAGTAGTTGTAAGTTCTAGTAATTTTTAAATAGTTCATCGCCGAAATGGGTAAAAGGAAGAAGAAGGTAAGCCTCATTTTTGGTTTTGAACTCCATTTTCTGACCATTGGTCGCAGCTTTGAATTAGTTTTTCCCCTTGGCACATCAACGCATGGCTTCACTTTATGGACTCCGTCTCTCCTCTTCTCTCTAACTTCAAGTTCTGAGAAGTTCTTTGTAGGAACTAAATTCTTAACCTCTGCGCCAAGCCAATCACTGTATTATGATCAAAATCATGAAAATGTTACTCCAGGCAGGTTCATCTTAAGGTGATTCGTCAAGCTCAANAAAATTGGCCAAAGTGACTCTCTTACATCCCTAATGAACATACTTGAAGGATTTTTTTGTCCTCCGAAGGGATCGTTACGAAACAGCGCGTCGAATGCTGAAAAACCCGCATTTTTCGCCAAAATTGGCCTTCAGACCCATGTTTAGGCCAGTGGTAGACCCCGAAATAGACCGGAAATGACAAAACCATTGTGCATTCCGTAAAATATAGACCTTCAATGACCAAAAAATCGCGGAGTTGAGGAATTTTAGGGTGGGGCCAAAAAAGGCCCTTAACGATACCCCTCCTTTCCTTGGATAATACATTTTTTGTGCAGGAGAACATCCATCTGGATGGATTCCTTCAAAAATTTCACAGAATTATTTGCATACCTATTTACCTTGGAGAAAATTCTCTGATATTTCCAAAAGAATCTGCACTGATGTATATAAAGTACTGAAGTATTCAATATTTGGCAATAGCTCATGTTGCAAGGTTCCCTCATTCTGGACATTGCCGGTATCACCTTTTCAAAGGAGAGATTTTAATTAACCTCACCTTATGATATGACTTTGCGTAGATTTGGACATATTTTTCAACTGGCAAAGAAGGAAGTGTCTAGGTACTGAGTGAGATCAAAATAAAATCCATACTATGCTGTTTATACTGCATACAAGTATGAACAGCAATTCTTTGGAGTTAGAGAGGTACTTAAACCAAAATAGGAAACTTGCACTTACCTTGTTTCCAGGTTCTTTTTCAAAGAACTTTGATGTCTAAAATTTATTTTTTCTTTCAAGGAGGAGCAGAATTCAGACAGGTCATGGACATCGTCTATGATTTTTGATGACAATACCTCCATACTTTTGATTGAATCAGCAGCATTGATGAGATCGCGATACCTCTCCCTGAAAAAGAAGGTAAAATAAATCCGACACTCCCTGACGAATGCTAATATGTGTAATTCTTTCTCACTGATAAATTTAGTCAACATATGTATGTATGTATAAGGCCGCTTTTATAGCGCTCTCTGACGCTCTGCGACACCTAGCCGCCAAGGTCCCCTATCCTCCCAAAGTTTCATGGGCACTGAGGCTTCTTTGGCTAGGTTGTTTGGCAATTTTATTTTATACAAGTACTGGGGAGTCAGCCAGATGACTTAACCTCCAACCTGGAGGACCAACGTTTGAATTCGGAGTGCGCTCTCCTAGATTGGTTGCCTTCACTACAACTGAGAGCCCAGTATGCCCCTCAGTCAACATATTGCTCTGGAAAATGTTTTAACAAGTTTGTGCCGCTTAATCAAGGTCTAAAAACTTATCTGTTTTCCATTCAGCGCGCTCTTGCCTAAGATTTTCACAACTAAATAAAGTGAAGCATGATAGGTGTTCTTTCTCAGCAGCCGAAGGAAGGCTTCTTCGTAGTTTCTTAATGGTACGCACACACAGATATTTTTAAGCTCATAAGATCAGGCATTGTTGGTAGTTGTGATTCTTGCTTTAAACAAAAATGTTCCGCCTCTTAAGTAAATATTCAGTATTTCATTAGTTCACTTGTCCAAAAGAGGTGGAGTTATTAAACTTTTAACCAGTTGTCCTATGGAATAGGCTGGCTAGAAAAACGCCAGAGCCAATTTATTGATTTGGGGAGAGTATAAAGATGAAGAAAATAAACACTCACCCCACCATTGTGCGTAACTCTTCTTTCTTCTTCTCAATCTCCGAACTTAACTTCGAATGAACTCGTTCTATCTCATCTTTATTGTACTTCTCAAATAAAGAATTCGGGTCATTGGTAATCAATTCTGAAAGGAAAGGATCTTCAGTCATCTTGCCGTCAGCTTACTTCAATGGAGCAAAAATTTGGGACGAGTTGTTTAGCCACTGATAACAACTTTGAGTTGCCACTTTCAGTGATGACAATCAAATCCACGGATCACGCATGACACCACGAAATACTTGGGATTATTTGGTACCAACCACAGCAAACTAATGAAGAGTACTAAAACAGTAACTATTTGCCCTAAAGAACAAAATTAACAGACTATTTTGTAATTTGTTGACCAAAAAATGCAAGAAAAATCCGGTGAGAGACTAAAGTGAGGTTAAAGCAAAAAGTTTTGTTTTGTTTACATTGTCGACGTCACATCACTACACGTCACCAGTCTTTTCCCCTTCCCTCCTACCTTCCCCTGAAAGTTGAAAGTTGAGTGCCGACTGAGCACGTGTTGATAGTGTTGAATTGTTTTTCTTTGAGGTTAAACCACCATTAATTTTTGCAAATTAATTGCTAATGCAGTAGTTGTAAGTTCTAGTAATTTTTAAATAGTTCATCGCCGAAATGGGTAAAAGGAAGAAGAAGGTAAGCCTCATTTTTGGTTTCAAACTCCATTTTTTGACCATTGGTCGCAGCTTTGAATCAGTTTTTCCCCTTGGCACATCAACGCATGGCTACACTTTATTGACTCCATCTCTTCTCTTCTCTCTAACTTCAAGTTCTGAGAAGTCCTTTGTAGGAACTAAATTCTTAACCACTGCGCAAAGCAAATCACTGTATTATGATCAGAATCATGAAAATGTTACTCTAGGCAGGTTCATCTTCATCCTGCCACAGAATGCTCAGCTCACTTTGTTCCATGCACATTCCTCTGCTGAGTTTGCAGCTTTCAAAAATTTGGAAGTAGTGGGGATAATAGTTTCAATTTGAAGCTAAAGTATATTTTAGAACTTTAATAATGGCTTTTTATAGGCAATAGGAATGGAGGAGCGGGCGCCACTGTTAAGCATTCTCCTGTCACCAAATTCTATGACTCCTGAACGGTGCCTGGTCACCATTTTGGTACATAATCAATCATAATCGGTACACAGGTACCCGATTGGCAATAGGGTATCTGATGTAAACAAAGAGGTTTTGTATTATTACATATTATAAATGGCTATTTTGGATCAAAAATCTACGGAAAAGGTAACCGAATCTCAGCGCACACCGGGCTCGGAATACGTTGACCAGAACATGACCCTAGCTCACTTCATTTTATTACGACTCTATTTACTCTATGGGTTTTTTTTGTGTAAGTCACCAAAAAAAAGTCACAGATTTTTAACAGATTGTCTTTACTTATAGTTCACCGAGGGAGAGGCTACCGAGTACATCTCCAGGAATGTGGCACTTAAAAAACTGCAGCTCAACCTGAAGCAGTTTCGAACTCTTTGTATTTTAAAAGGGATCTACCCACGAGAACCAAAAGAAAGGAAACGTGCCCAAGGAGGAAAGGGTGGAATCAAAACTTTGTATGCCAAGAAAGACATCCAGTTTTTGCTTCATGAACCTAACATCTGGAAGCTTTGGGAAGGACAGGTACGTGTGTTGGATATGTTTCTCTTTCAGTTTGCTTTAGTCTAGTAGCTCCAGATATTGCTTTGTTCTGTCAATGTGAAAACCCTTTTTGCTATTGACTCAGAACATGTCTAATAGAACTTTTCTTACAAGATTATGCCATCATTACTTATCAATAATTAATTTTCCAGCCCATTACGCTAATCTCTCCCTCACTTTCAGGCTCTGAATATGAAGTTTTTGGAAAATCTGCCTTATAATTTGAGTCAATGCCGAAGTAGGTATGATCTAGGTAATTTAATAGGCTAAATTATGAACGCTCCCAAAGTTACTAAAATCTTGCTGAATCAGTACATCTCTGACAATTTTCAATGGCAGAAGTCTCATTGCTTACCAAGTGCATGAAATTGTAGCAATTTCACTTTTGAGGATCACATTAAGTAGTTAACTCAAATGGTTTAGTAAAAAATTTACCCGAAAGTTCTCCTTCCTTTGTCGACAATATTTTTTGGTCGGACAACATTTACCTATACTTATCTGTCTCCCAGAATTTCATTCATTTTTAATTTAATTGGTGTGTTTTTATCCCAAAAATTAGGCTTTGAACAAGAAGAAGATTAAAGCCAAACATGCTGGAAACTTCGAACATCTGCGCGTTCTCACAAAGAACAAGCCTAGACTGAAAATGGATCATATAATTAAAGAAAGGTAATTGAATGAAAGTATCTAGTTTCTCTAAGCACTACCAAACCCTGCAGACATGAAGAAGAAAACAATGGAAATCTCATCCTTAATCAGTTAGCGTAGTAGGCGCCAGTAGAGTTTGCAGCAGGTATGGAAGAACATCACATCAAAAAATCACATAGCTGGTGCCGAATCCCTTCGTTTTAGATGTCATGCAAACAAAAAGACCCATTACTAAAGGAATTTTGGATTGTTGCCACTTGGTGTCTTAGACCATTTAATTTCATCATTCATGTATTATTGATGTGTTTTACCTTAAAACTATTTCTTAAACCAATTAGTTGATTTTTTTGTATGCTCTATTCTATGCTCAATGAATATTTGTTTTAAATGTATGTTTTATCACATTCATTCAGGTACCCAACATTTATAGACGCCCTCAGTGATCTAGATGATTGTTTGACAATGTGTTTCTTCTATGCAACACTTCCAAAATTCTCCAAAGTTCCAAGAGCTATTGTTAATTTAGCCAGACGATTAACTCTTGAATTTCAACATGCCGTGATCGCCTCTCGCAGCCTTCGTAAAGCATTTATCTCTGTCAAAGGTTTCTATTTCCAAGCTGAAATTAAAGGGCAAACAATAACATGGACTGTGCCCCATCAGTTTACCTTTAATGTAAGTAAATTGTGAACCATTTATACATATGTTACTCTCATTCCCTCTAAAAGCTAAAGTTTCACAGTAGTAAACATTGTGTGGTTATCATCAAACTGACGTAGGAATCCTTTACTACATATCTTACGAAATTTCACAGGGCAGCAGAGTATGCCAATAGACAAAAATTCCCTTACAGTACCCTCTAAAATGTCAAAAATTTGCTTGCCTCCTTGTTGTTTTTGAAAACACTTAATTAACTTTTTGTTACCTCGGTGGCCCTCATAAAAGAAACAAATAACAATGGAAGCAAACAATAAGAAAAAGTATTAATTTCTGGAGACTCCTCTCTCTCTCCGCAATTAAAAAATTCCTCAAATCTACCACTTCAGTTTTTCAACATGAGCCCAGTTGGTATTTTTTTTTTCTCTCTTTCTTTCTCTCCTTACTGACTACTGATAGCGTGATACATAGGTGTAATATTTTTTTTTGTTGCAACTCTGATAAAAATAAAAAATGAGAAATAAGGGTTGGATTTTTCCATTATCACAGCTTGTTATATTGTATGATTATAATTTTAAGTCATTTCTTTATCTTTACTTCTTCTCTTTTAGCCGGCATCAAAATTGGAAGCTGACTTTGGTACCATGTCGACATTTGTTCAGTTTTACATCAACTTACTTGGATTTGTTAACTTCAAGCTGTTTCACCAATTGAATCTTGTGTACCCGCCAAAATTGAATTTTGTTTCTGGTCTGTATTAACAACTATTCCACTCAACTTTATAATTTAGTCAAGCTCTAAAATGTTTCAGTTGCATGTTAGACATTTTAAACAGGAATGCAGAAATTACTTGACTTCTTGCAGCTGTGTTAATTAAAACATGTGGACGCCCTGAATTTTTCATCTGTTTATGCATTCATAGCGATAGAATTTTGTTTAAACCTGTTACTCCATCCAGAAATCTTTTAAACAAGCTATTTTCTGGGAGGGGGCAGCTGCATGGTTTATGATGCGGAGTTTTGTGAAAACTGTGTTAAGCAAATGTAAAGGCAGGGAACATTCTGCATTGAATTTTCATTTTGATTCTAATTTAGATCAGAGGGGTTTGCCTGCCTTCAGATCATAGTCAGTTGGCAATTATTTTCAGTATGTCTTTTCATGTTGCTTGCGTCTTGTGGGAATTAAAGTAAACGAAGTGAGACTTAAATTAAAACTGCAGTTTCAAATAACGGTCCTCCCCCGTTGGCGTATGTTTAGGAAGAACATCTAAAGAGGAAATTAAGGCGTCTATTTTAAATCTCTCCCCAACAGTTATCTTGAATGAGTGATTGTCCGAGACCTCCTGTTAATCTCTCTAAGTTTCTTTTTTTTCCTGTTTTTTTGCTGATTTATTAAACTTTGAGGGTCATCTGAAACTTCTTTCAAGTTGTGTTTCATTGAAAAAAGATGAAGAAAGGAACTTTAAAGGGAACACTCGAAATTTCAATCCATAACCAATTCAGAATGGCAGCCAAATGCAATGGGAAATTACAAAACATTGATCAGTTTCTGTTTTGTAACGGTGATGGAAAGAGACTTGCTTTCTTCATTAAAATTATCTTTTTCTACAGCTTGCTTCAAAGCTTTATTGCTAGAGGGTGGTCCCTCTTTAAAAATTCCGAATCCCCCTCCCCTCCCCCAAAGATGTTAATGAGAATTAGATTAGAAATCGCCTATCTTTCAAAGTTTTCCTCTTTAACGCACAACATGAAAAGTAGTCCTAAGCAGACTGTAATTTCTTCAAAAAGAAAAAAGCTAGGCTGAGTCAAGTGTGTCTCTTGCCCATCCTAGTATGAATAGTATCGTGGATTTCTTCTTTTAAAGTTACAAAGTTTCTAGAAAAGAAAACTTGTATGTCTCAGATAATTTTCTACTCAACATTTTAAACAAATCTCTAGCTCCTGTGTTCTTTAATTTCAGTGACCAAAACTGAAAAGTCACTAGTAGATCCTGAAACTTATATAATGGAAAGAGTTGCTGCGCTGAATACACCTCTAATGAGAGCTGGGCCTGCTCCTGTCGATGATGATGTTGAGTTGGATCAATTTCCGGATGTAAGTAATCCTTCGCAGCCTGAGAATCTTTGAAATCTAACTGAGCAGGAGGAGAACGTGAAAACTCATTTGATGCCACGAAACTATTAAACATTATCGCTATTGCAAAGCATTATCAACATTAATTTCCTGAAAAAAAACAGAGTGGAGGAGAGACAACACCTGATATAAATGGATAATCAAACTTCCAGAGCGCCCAACATTTAAGCCAATTATCGTATGGCTTGTTGTTATACTTGAAAAGAAACTAAACAACATCTTCAATCATCTTCATTTCCAACAGAAGTTACACATTAACCTTTTTGCATTGTTCTTTCCTTGTTGTCAACTAATAAATTAACTTTCACCTGAACTAAATTTGTGCAGTATGCATTGATAAGCAAAGATTCTAAAATTTACAAATGAACATTATTCGTTTTTTCTGTAGTTAAATTTTCAAATTCATTTTTCATTTTTCTAGGGCGATGATCCAGAAGAAGCAGAGAGGGTGAAAAAAGAATTTGAACAGGTGGCAAAATTGAAAACATTATTCAATGGACTGAAAGTTTTCCTCAATCGAGAGGTCCCCCGTGAGCCGTTAGTCTTTATTTTGCGCTGTTTTGGTGCAGAAGTCTCATGGGACAAAACAACTTTTGTAGGAGCTACATTTTCTGAAGATGATGAAACCATCACTCACCAGATCGTTGATAGACCAAGTGTGGAAAAAAAGTTTATTTCCAGGTAAAAGATGTCCCCTCTCATGCAGTTGTGCTTTAACCAACCTTTTTATTGTTAGTAGCATTGAGTAAATATTTGAAAATCTCGAATATTGCTGTACAAAGTTTTTTCTGATATTTGATTTGAACGCTAACTTTATAGCTTGAATTTTCAAATTTACTGAACCATATGGTTGTAAAATCAAGTATGTAGGTATTTGAGTAAAAATTGAATCTTTTATAGGTATTCTATAGGAATGCATGCGTTCGCAATAGTGAGATTGTGATGCCTCTTATGCAGGTTTTGAGCAGCCTACCCGTAGATAATCACAGGAGCAAGTGATCAATGATACTATGATGTAACAAGGAATCTCCCTAGTTTCTCATTTTACTGATAAGGCTGAGGCATAAGAAGGTAGCGCTGTGGTACTGTTTGTAATAGAGAAGCATTGACGGAAAAATGTATCTAATTGCAGTATGTGGCCAATATTTTACAGCTGTTCATATATTTATATTTGCACAACATTTTGAGCATAATACAATAATCTTCTTTTCCAATAGAAGTTACACAGTAACCCTTTTGCATTGTATTGTAATCAAAGAGTTTTTTTCAAATGTTTTCTCCATTGAGTTCTTGCATCATCTTAGAAAAATGAAATGATTCGATTGAATTGTTCCATCCTTCTATCACGCTTTAAATGCTTTTACTTGGACTTATGTTTGTTTTGGCAATCCTGATTTCCTGAATTTTCTGTCATCAGATAATGACAATGATCATTTTAGACTAATTATATGTTTATCCTTAGATTTAAGAAAAAAAGCTGTCCTGTAATATTGCATGATTGTCAAAAACACAAAATAAAAAACTGAAAAACTTCCAACTGCGCATAGTTAATTAACTTTTTGCACTTGGAACGTTAAGTGTAGGTGCTTTTGTTCGAAAATAGGGCTGTGATCATCTGAACACAGAAGCGTGTTGAAGTGAGTAAAATGATTCCTCTATTCTTTTAACTTAAATAAAAAACAGACTGTCAAGTATGTAGTTTCAAAAAGAGTGTTTTAAAAATACCTTTAAATGAATAAGTTTTCAGGATACTAACTAAATTATATTTTGCATCAAAATGTATTTGCTTGCAGATATTATGTCCAGCCGCAATGGGTTTTTGATTGTGTGAATCGAAGAGAATTGATCCCAACTGATCAGTATTTAATCGGTGCTGAGTTGCCTGCTCATTTATCTCCATTTGTTTCATCCACATCTACCACTCGTTATGTTCCACCAGAAGAAAGGGCTCTCCATGACCCAACTGTTATGCTCAACAGAGGTTTGTCACACTTTACTAATTTACGAAACTTCTCGCGAATAGTAAAAGAACTTAGAGAAGGGAATTTTGAGGTCTTTGATTGCTGTATAAGAGAGAAGGAAGGTATTGTGGAACCTTGCCTGAGGCTTGCAACCATTAAAGGCATCATCAGATTATTTGCTTTCATATGTTTAAGGTTCAAAGCAAAACAACGCGGAAAACTTTTTTTTTAAATTTTGTTCTCTTTCAATGAAAATTTGACGCACAAAATTTGTTGCATGTATAATTGTTAATGAGTTTCTACAAGGAAAAAGTGATTTAGTGCTATAATTTACACTTCTTTAATTGTTTGTGTGTCCTTGTGTTCGAATTGCGTGACCATAATTTATTAAAATCTAGTCTTGTTCATCAGTTTTGAAGCATGGTTTTGCCTCTATTACAGGGGAAGACTCGGATGAAATTTCATCAGCAGAAGAAGAAGATGAAGATGATGAGAGTGAAAACAACAGTGATTCAGAAAATGAAGAAGGTGATGAAAATGAGATGGAGCAGGAACAAATTAGTCACGCAGGAAATGAAAAATTAGACAATGAAGCCCTGACTGAAGAGGAAAGGAAAGAAAAATTGAGACAAGAGAAGGTAAAAAATATTTCTTTTAAATATGATTTTGTTCTTTATTTCTTGATGTACTTTATTTGAAGTATCCAATTAAGTAGGCTCTTACTTTTTCTAAAAACTGGCAATTTCTTGGAATTAAATACTTTAATTTATATACCTAGAAATTAGAGTTGGGCCGAGTATCCGGCGATTATCCGGATTGCCGGATTATCCGGCCGGATACCGGATATCCGGCTCCGGCCGGATACGATTTTCGCAAGTATCCGGATCCGGCCGGATAATCGCGCTATCCGGTTTTTGGACCCGCCGAATAGTGCTTTTTTGGCCCTGAAAATTTCGATAAATTTTTGGTGATATTCTCTCTTTTTTCTTCCCTATCAATACAATTTTCTGTATTTTTTCCTGAAACTTTTGACTTTTTTTTCTTCTCCTTCAATACAGCTCTGTTTATTTTTTTTTCTTTCAACATGAATTACATGCTGCTAAGTTTTGAACAATTTTAATTATATTCAGTCTGTTTTGCAATTCATGCCACCATTTCTAAAGTTTTAGTGCATTGTTTATTTTTATTACATATTACAGTTTCCCTTTTATTATTTTTACTATTTTAAAGTGGCAAATTAAGCAATCTATCTGAATTAAAATGAAGAAATTAAATTCCAATACATCATGTTTACGGAAAAAAATTACCGAATTATAATGCAACTTTGCCTGCTCTATTAGCACAAAAATAAACTGAATCTTTTGGGATTAATTTTTAGGATACACCCGAGAAGTTCCCTTGGGCGGTCACTTACGATGAATAGGATCAGATTTATACAGGGTGATCCAAAAGTCCCTTCCACCCCCTCTAACTTTTTACCTAATTGAGGTAAAGATTTGAAATTTGGGGGATATTCCTAGGTCAAAGGGAGCTACTTTTTGGCCCCCCTAAAATTTTCAGGGGGCCCCCCTTGGGGGGGGGGGGCAACGGCCCCCAACTTTGAATTTTCAAATGGGAAGACCCCCTTTGTGATAGCTCGTTCGAAAGAGCATAAAAAAAGAAAACTTTTCGCGCAAACCCGAAGTCAATATCTCAAACTGTTTCAAAATGGCGGCCGGTTAAAGTTCAAAATGGCCGAAAATCCACACCGGTTATTTGTTGATGGATTTGCGCGAAAATCGGTATGCAGGGGTATTTTGACACGAGAAAAACGAATTTGACGTTAGATTTTAAAAAAAACCAAAATTTCCAAAATGGCCGCCGGTTAAAGTTTAAAATGGCCGAAAATTTTCACCTTGGTTTTTTCCTGATGGATTTGCCTAAAACTTGGAATTTGAGAGTATATTGGCATAAGATAAACAAATTTGAACTTGGATTTATAAAAAAATCAATTTTTGGTCATTTTGAACTTTAACCGGCGGCCATTTTGGAAATTGTGGTTTTTTTGAAAATCTAACGTCAAATTCGTTTTTCTCGTGTCAAAATACCTCTACATGCCGATTTTCGCGTAAATCCATCAACAAATAACCGGTGTGAATTTTCGGCCCAAATTTTGTTAGCTACGACCGATCGTGAGTCGAGTAAACTTAACCTCAAAAATCGCGACATTTTTCGCGCGAAAAAGCACTATCCGGATCCGGCCGGATACTTTTTTGAATTATCCGGTATCCGGATCCTGCCGGATACAAAAAACCGATATCCGGTTCCGGTGACGCGAAAATTCCATTTCGGCCCAACTCTACTAGAAATAGTTTAGAGATAATTATTAATACAAACTTATTTTTAATTAAATCTTTTTGGAAGTATTTCAAAGAAAAGAAAAGAAGCCATCACCTGTGAGCAGTAAAAAGGGACGGAACAGAAAAGTGTTCCATTTTATTACTCGGTCAATATTTTCTTTTTAAAGTTGTGCCTCTGAGAATGAAACGTCAAAAGAACATAACTATTTCATAATTTTTCTAGTACAAATTAATCTAAGTACTCATTATCTCATGACTCTTGTGGTTAAATTACCTTGGTTCTGATTACAGAAAGCAGAAATGGCTGTTGCTGCCGGTAAAGTGCCTCGTTTTAACCCTTACGATAAATTTAGATCCAACAAAGAAGAACAGTCTTTGATTGAGAAAATGATTCCAAGAAAGAAACAGTACTTGTACAACCTAATGATGAAGAGGCGACAAGAGCGTGCCAGCAAAGTTCGAAATTTCGCTCGTAAACGAGAATTGATCGAAAAAGAGGAGAAAATCAAGAGGAAAGTCCAAAAGAAAATTGAGCGAAAAAAGTCTGTTGCAGCTATGATGGCTGAATAAACCTGTTTTAATACTAGATGTATATTTGTACAAAATTTATTATAATATTTTTAAATAACTATGGACGTATTTATTTACCATATCTTTTTTCTCTCAAGTAGAGTGGGTAAAACGAGCAAATCTTAAGAGTGGCTATTCATACTTATCCTTACTGTTGAAAAAGTAGTAAATAGCATTTGTTAGAAAAATAGTTTTGAAATTGCTGGGAGACCGCATTATTCAATTTTTTAGGCATGTGAATCATAAATTTCTCACCTGCCCGCCAGACCATTTAATAATTGTAAGTCCACCACATAAGAAGTATCTCAACGGTGAATCTAAAAAAGCAAGTATGATTAAATTTATTTTGTGAACACATCCACATACATTTTATTTATAAGAACATTATTAGACATTTTTGCGTAAAATTTCCAAAAAATATTTTTAGGAAGGCAAAGAAAATTCACTCGAACTATTATACCACCTTTCATCAACAAAAAAGTAAGTATTCAAAGTGTGGCTGGAGATGTGCCATATTGTAAACCAAGATACCTACCTTGTTTCATAGTTTCACGAAAGATTTACCTGCATTATTAAGCAACGTAGGTACATTCACATTTATTTTTTTTTCTCAAAGATTTCATGTGAAACAAGAAAAAGATTTTACAATTTCATTTAAAAAGATTTGAATTTGTATAAAAGAAAAATCTTGCTGTCTCAGCCTAGGTAATTGATATTGCTATAAAGACCGAGTAGGACACTCCTGTCACTTCACGTATTGACGGTGGAACTCCCAGACCACATATCTCGGTTAGTGACATTTCAGACTTCCTGTCTTAATTTATTTTTAAATGAAAATTAAAAACGTAAGGATCCTGCCCAAAGACTGGTGCATGAAAAGAATTTTGTTGACTATGAATGGCAGAATGTTCAAAGTAATGCGCTAAAAGGTATGCAAAGCGTAGGCTCACGTTGAATGAATAAGAAAGAAAAAAGT
Organism: Bemisia tabaci; assembly: GCF_001854935.1. Classification (NCBI taxonomy): domain Eukaryota; kingdom Metazoa; phylum Arthropoda; class Insecta; order Hemiptera; family Aleyrodidae; genus Bemisia; species Bemisia tabaci. The sequence goes on from NW_017547201.1 coordinate 31,731, forward strand.
AGAGGAACTCAATTATTTAAAGCAATTTGGCCCTTTCTTAGTTGGCCTAATCAGGTAGAGATAGTCGAAGATTATACACCTTTTCATTTACCCCGCTGGCTGAGTGATGCCCTCGCAGTTTTATGGTGGAAAAGCCGTTTTACTTTGGAGAAGAGTTTCTTTAAAAAAATGAAGTGAACTGAAGTTGAATTTCCCGCCATGGCTCAGACCCGACGCCTTTTGAGATTGGAAGATGACCTCAAGATCTTATTGGTTCCAAAATCCTATAACTGCTCTGATTGGAGGATCGGACCCTTTCTAAAACAACAACACAACCATAACCTAACCTGTTCATGCCATTCATTGTTTTTCTCGCTCATTTCAGGGATTCATTAGATTTTTTAGTCTCACATCGTGATTTTTCCTCATAATTTGCACTACATCAATTTTCTAGTAGGTTTTTCTAAAATGAACACGGTATGGAAATTTCTACTGTCAAGAACTTTTCTTTGAAACATGGCTGCTTCTTGTGTGTGATGTTTGAACCCATGCCTTTGATTTGAACCCAATCAATAGTATTTTAGTCAACTCTCAACCCAGTCTTTCGCTGGTTTTAAATCTTCAATGGTGGTGTAAGGTATGTAGCCTGTAACTTCTTCCGAAATCTGAATAACGCATGAGGCATCTATAGCTGTTACAATGCCAATAAACATAATGACTGGCCAACAGCCTAATGCTGAATACTCACATCGGCGGTTGAGTACACTTTTTCATATAAACTGAGTGTCCTCAAAGAACGGTTGGCTTTTCAATTGTCTGAGAAAAAGAATTGAAGTATGCACCAATCTTGGTGAAGAAGATGATTCAGCTTTTCAAGTCATGAGATCACGTGCAATTGCATCATATAACTATCATAACGAAAACCGGGTTCTCTGATAGCATTCTCTACTTTTTCTATCTCAACAAAATATCGCCCTACTATTTTCCAAATTTCTCTTGAACCTCAACTTCCCCTAACCACAAGTATGATTTGTTACCAGCAAATTATTCCCCCTCCCCCTCACAAGTGTGCGATGAAATTATTTCTATCAGGCACTGTCATTTTTATTAACAATTACATAACAGGTAGCCAAATTTTTTTATAGGGCAGTATGCCTTGATTAAAATTGTCACAGTATATAAGTATGTTCATCACATTAAGCAGAAAATTAAAATTTGAGTCTTGTATGTGATAGTGAATAGTGCGATTTACAATTCACAAGAAAGAAGTAAGTACTTTAAGGCCCTTTTACAGATACGATTATCAGAAGTCTCGAAAAAATGAAAACTATCGACAATGTTGATGTCAAAATGTAGTGACGGCAATCCATATTTATCTTTTTTAACTTGTTTTTTTCCCCCTATTTTAGAGCAATGAGTGAAGATTCTACAGTTATTTCCTACGAGCCTTTAGTTGAACTATCATTGAAGTATGAAAATGACGTAGACTACATCTATTGTCTTTGCAGCCGTGTATTAGTGAGGTAATTTTCTCTCTTCCTAGCCTACTAAATTTACCATACTACTAACAACATTAACTAAAATTGAAATTCTCCTTCAATTTCTCTCATTGTTTGTCCAAATAGGTAGTTAGTACAAATTTGAACTGAATCAGTAGAAAAATATTTTAAAATTATTTTCAGTCACAATCAGCTGTCATCCAAACCATGTTTAATTATCTTTTCACGTGGTTGTTGTGTTCTCGTGTTAGTATGGCACAATCCAACTTTTCATCTGACAAAAGCGGAATGAAATTGAAAGAGAAGTTTGACCATCTGAATTGAATGAAGGCCAGGTGACCTGAGGTTGATGGTCTCAGACAATGGTCACCTGGGGCTGGTGGTAAGCGTGGGATTAGCCAATGGAGGCTACTTAAAACTTGTGAAGGAAAAAAAAAATTGGGCTTTTTAGTCAGCATTAACTTTAAATCAATTCTTTATCGGTTCCAACACATCTGTGCTGGAAACTAGATGCAGAATGGGATTTTTAATCCCCCTCCCCCCCAAAAGAAGATTAAATTGAAAATAGATGGTTCAAATCTTGTAGGCAAAAGATAGATATTTTTGATATCTATAATATTCTGGAACACTCAATAATATCAATTCATTTATTCCTGAAAAACAACATCAAACGAGACGATGTTTTCAATAAGTGTTTTCTAGTTCAGGGCACTGATGTTACCTCCTGAATCTAAATCAAATAGCATTAGCTATCAAATCTCCGTTCTCCTCTTTTACAGCCATTCCACCCAGCAATACATTGATCCGAATAAGCCCCCATATATGTAATGAGAAAGTATACAATACATTTTGGAAGAACTGCCCTGCAAAAACATAACAACTCTCGACAATAATTCTACAATGATTCAGCTAAATAATTATCATTGTAATCCAGTTGCCCATGTAGTTAATTGTTTAATTGTTGATCCGCTCAGTCAAACCTTCGATCTGTTTGAATAAAAGAACCCTTTTAGTCATCAAAATCTCCATTTTTCTTGAATCACACGGCTCTCGAGGTTTCAGTGCTGATATGGAATTAAGGCTGCTCAATTTGACAACCTGACGACTTTATTGCTTCATTCTGCTGCAATTTCAAGCAAAGATTGTACTTTTAAAATAAAGTTATTATTTTTCTACTTTTGATTTTTTTTCCTCAGTGAAAAGAATCTGACTCGCTCTGTACCAGTCAAAGAAGAATCTGAATGGGAAGACTTGAATGGTGGTCAAAACCTAAGTGGACTTAAACAGAGCCCAAATACCAACCAGATTCACCACAAGAAACGAGTAAGTAAAATCAAACTTTTTCCCCGAGGTTCACTCTCAAAACAGTTAATTCACAGCTGCAAAAAGGCTCATTCCAAACTCAGGATGATCTCTATGATTTTTGTTTTAGGTAGACCAGAATGATGTCATAACGCAAAATAACAACTTCCTTTTTCATTTCCTTTCTGTGCTAAATTCTAATAGTATGGAATTAATTTTAATTAAATTTGTCCTCCTAGTTGTTGCCCCTCAAGTAAACTAAAAACTACTTTTAAGTATGTTGTTAGAACTTTGTCCTATCATTTCATCTTTATCTGTATTTGTGGTGGCATTCTCATAATACTTCAAATAATAATTTCAGGACGAAGCTTTCAGCTGCTACTACAGTGTATCTCACTATTCTACCGATGACCAAGACAGCTCCAGCCAGTTTGCACTAGAAAGTGACAGCGGAGCAGACATATCCGTAACAAGCCGAGATCTTGAGTGGGAACGCTATTGGGCACAAAATGGTGACCGCATTGTTTGGGAAAGTTGGATAACCAAGTACAATGATTACATCGATCCAACTTACCTTAATAATCATGGGAATCCACATCAAGCTCTTGACAAGGATGCTGTGAAAAACGAAGGAAGTGATAATTTTGATTCTGTGTCCTCTGACAGTGATGAAGTGGAAGCTGACAATCTATCACCAGTTGAATCCACTGATGTGAATAAGTTAGAATTGAATCTTCCAAAGAAAGACGTATCAACTGAGGAAGAAAAGAGACCTAAAGAATTGACTTTTGCAGAACCTCCCACTCTATCAGTTGGAGACTTTGATGGACAAATTTTGTCAGAACCTTTAGAGCATTCAAAAGAACAGGACGACTTCTTTGATGAGCAATTTAGACTAAGAACTGGAAGCCGGAGTTCTGGGAATAGCGGTCGACTAACTGCAACCACTGATTCTATGACCAATGTTACCAGAATTACATTGTCGACTTCAAATTCCAGTTCTGAAGACCTATCAAGAATCGATTCGTCTCTCTCACCCTCTTCGTCTGTGACTTCTTACACTGAGCAGTGGCAGCACTTGTGGAATGAACACTTCAATGACCTGTACAACTCTCATTATAATGCATTTATCTCGCAGTACAAAGAAAGTGACCCATTGCCTTCATGGGAACCAGTCGCTGATATCATTAATGATGTTTTAGGAGACCCTGACTTTGAAAGTAGTGTCGAAAGAGTAAACACCTCTGTTCCTAACCAACCTGACGAAGACTTCCTCTCTGCAAAAATTAACCAGGTAGAAATTTCCAGAAAGGAGAAACCATCCTCTGACTTTCTGGTCAAAAGTAAACTTGCAAACGGCTGTATTGAAGAGGAAAGACTCAATTGCATGATAGATGTAAATGAGGATTCTCAAGAATCAAGCTCATCCAAAAAGAATAGCAAGGGAAAGAGAAAAAGGACCAAGAATAGCAGGCAATTTGAGTATGTGTAAGTAAATTTTTTTAATAATCACAGTCTTAATATTGTATGAATTTATCATGGTCTCAAAGGCGCCAGGTTGCACTCTCTTCAACATTAATTAGACTACCTATTTTGCATCATGATTCAAACAGTGCCCATCACAATACACAGTCAAATTTGTGCATCATATGCAATGCTGATTAGTGCCTAACTTTGTTTTTGGGAGATCCCTGCATAGACGGACCTGATTCAGTTTTGTCTCATTATTTTTTGTTTTATTCTTCTCCAGCTTATTCTAAGAAACTTGGATCAAACAAAGATGTTTAAGCCACGTTGCTGGAATGGGAGATGCACTAGTAAATAACCTTGAAGTCGGGTCAAGTAGCGAAGTCTCTTTATTATTCTATGTGTCAGGAGTTCAGTGAAATTGATGAAAAGTAAATCCCGAAAACCAACTTTCACTAGATAATCACTTCTTAAGAACATCAGCATAAAAGCTGAAGAATCTCATGGTTAACTTGTTGGAAACAGTGTCAGGTCCTGACATAGACGAACAGAAATGTGATAAAGAGACGCTTCAGTTTTTGATAACTGACACCACACCTGTTTCATGCTTATTTTCTCAAGACCAATTTTGTTCTTAACGTGTTAAGAAAGCAATAGATTTTTTCAACCTCACTTAATGTGGAAAAATTTAACTTCCTTTTTCGTAATGCTATGAACTGCAATTTATATTTGCAATTTGCAAGTTTTATCTCCTTTTTTCATCATTATATGATAGTTAATTTAATGCTTACATTTTTTTGCCCCTTAGGATCGAAAATTCAGTCAGTAGTACTATCAAGAAACTTATAGCTGAAAAGAATGGTACCTCCTGTAGTTTGACCAAAGATTTGGCCTCTTCTGAAAAGAATTCAGAGGATAGTGTATGTGATAGTGAAAGTTCTCTAATAACTAGTATTCCTTTACAATGTGATGACACCTCTTTGAGTGATCGAGTTAACGCAGAAGTAGCCATTGAGCATCAAACGGAAAACCTTCACCTGTCAAGTATTAACGGCGTAACGTCAAGTAATAATGGCGTACCTCATTATAATGCCATTGTAGATAGTGAAAAAGACTCTGTGAATAACAAGGAAAATAACTCATCAATAGTCAATTCAGTAACTTGCGAATCAAGTCCAATTCAACAGAATCCTGTTATCAAGAAATGGTAAGTTCATGTGCTGTATATAGTAATCATAAGATCTCTAATTTGTTAATTTAAAAGGTTTCATCCCTGTATTATTCCAATCATGAAAGCCAGATACATGATTTGGGTAAGCATATGACTGTCAATAAAATGCTCAAGTCCTCAATCTTTTCAATGTGTACAATCGGCAGATATTTTCCATTTTTTTTCCTTTTCTTTTTTCTTTTTTATTTTTTTTTTATTATGATCATTATTATTACTTGTCTACGAACATCAAAGCATAACTTCTCCTGTTTGGGTATATACTGATCTAGAAATCTCCTCATCTGATTCATATTGATAATTGATCGGTCTGTTTTAAACAGATACCTTAACTAATCTTGTCGTATTTACAGCAATGTTATCTACCCATGGTTGTGTGTGTCAGGTGTGAGTGGTTCTGATCTTTACCCTTGTAATTCGCTAGCAACTGGTGGGGGCTGGGGTCTTTGGCCGCTCTCTCCTGGTACATGCGAGTAGTAGTTGCTGAGACTTAACTTTTAGCATTTTCCATTTTTTTAATGTGAGCTCCATTGGACTTATAAGTGGACATTTTAGTTTCAAACACATTAGCAACACAAAAAATAAGATAATATAAAATCATGAATGAATGTAGCAATAATTCATATTGAATTGTTTTAACCAATATGTTTTATCAAAAACTGGATCATTAAAATATTTTTTTCAGGAATCAAAAGTTGCAGTCTACTCTTAGCCGTTTGAGTAGTGCTTTCACGTTAATGGGATTGGAATTCATACCATCAAGTAGTAAGACTTTGGAAGAATTGGAAGTTAATTATTTAAAATCAAATATCAAGCAACAGAATAAAGATCTCAGGATGTTTTCTCGCAAGCATACATACTTTGATGATGATGGAAATCCTGTACTAGAACAGGTGAGCTTTCTAATGGTTACAATCCTTGTTTGCCAATAAGATTTCAACATTAAGCACTGACTAATATTTCTAGAGTAATCCAGAATCAGTGTTAGCAATCATTGGGAGGATAGGAACGAAATTATTAGCAAGGACCTAAACGTAATGATGAATTATTAAATTATGGATGATTTGGGAAGGATGCATCCACAGGCATCAGTCATCCTGTGAACGAGGTTTGAGACCCCTCTGCACATTGATGGCAGAAAGTTTGAATGCAATGTATTTCTTACAGAAGCAGCCAATTCTATGTCATGCAGTCTCCAGATAGGATTTTAGATGGGGAGGTGGATCTCAAAAAGATGTGCAGTGACTGACCTATTTGGATTGGTCTTGCAGAAGTCCCATAATCGATTTTAATTGTCTTCCCTCCATCAAAAACCTTCTTGTGGAAGCAATTTTTTTTTAGTTTACTAATTCATGATCAACTTAAACAGCTACATTTTCAGATAGAGTGATGAGAATAGTGCAGACGCCCAGTGGGAAGGTGGCTGTAGAAGGTTTGTCATGAAATGAGGCAGTGCTAACTCCCAAGAGGGCTTTAAGAAGATAAGGGATTATAGCGTTTGGGCGTCGCAAAACGCCGAAGAGTGCTATCAAAGCGGCTGTATTGTAGTAATAATGGAAGTCAGTATTTTTTCTTTCAGTGAAACCTTGTCTGAAAAAATGTATATGATTTCGAATTCAACAGGTCAAACAGTTTCTAGAGAAAGCCAAGGAGGAATCAGTAACCAGCCAAACAGACAAGCTTTTTCAAGGAGTTGGTTTAAAGGACCAAAATGAAACGACAGTCTCAAAGAATTTAAATAGTCTAGTCACTCCAGTAGAAACTAGTCCAAGCACCAACATAATTGGTGAATTTGTAAACCCCAATGAAACTTACAATCAGTCCAAGAAGACAAAAGAGAGTGCGTCTGAGATTGGAGAGCTCTCGTCCAATGAAGCCACACCCTGCAGCTCCTCCTCAGAGCTTTGTGAGGAAGAAGATAAGTTTGAACCTATCAGTAAAAAACTGAAGAAAGCAAAGTCTTCACGGAAGAAAAGCAAGGCTCAAAAAACGCAAAATTTGCCGCCTGAGATAGCTAAAAATCCAAAGCTACGCAAGTACTGGATGAGACGTTATCGCTTATTTTCTAAATTTGATGAGGGTATCCAACTGGATGAAGGTAACTAAAGCTTTGTTTCTTTCACACTTCACTTGAACAAATTAAAGTAATCTACTTTGGCCCTTGTAAGTGTAGGTGTGTCTAAAATTTCTGATGAAAGTAAGAAAGAAAAGAAAAAAAAATATGTAACTCGATCACAGAATTTCAGAATTCCTTTTCCAACTTTATTTTTCAAGAGAGCTCCATCAGACAATTTTTTACGAATTTTTTGCAAATACATCGAAAAAATGGGGGAAAAAAAAAATCAGATTGAATTATGTACAGTTATCATGATTAGTCATTCCCAATAAAAGTAAAGTACAACAGCAAAATATTCAATAATGCTACCCAAGATAAATCTTTGTTTATTTGTACCATCAAAATGCACTATTTTTCTTGCTTTTACCTGTTTTCTCCAGGGATTTGAAATTTTTGTTTTTTGTCGCTAAAAACAACAATCTATAAAACATACCAGTCATAGCATAAAGAAGTCTCAAAGCAGTAAAAGCAGCCGAAAAAAGTAATTTTAAAAAACCAAAGCTCTAAAAAAGGTCCTCACAAATTTTTTCTGATGTGCAAAATACATTTTTTACTATGTCCGCTGTAGGGGACCTTTCCTCCTGTTCTACAGGGTGATGATAACTTTTACCTTTCAGGGTTGCTACAGTCAGGAATAACCACAAAACTTTAATGAAAATGACAAAAGTGTGGGAAAAATTATTGTCAGGTCACCTTTATTTGCTCTTTAGAACGTATTTTAATGTTTTGAACAGGAAATGATGCACAAAAACTATTTCAAATTTTTATTCATCTGGCATATTCCCAAATGTCAGAGAAATGCGCTATTCATAAACTTTGTCAAACTAGCAAATATTAAACCAATTTAGAGCTGCAAAGGATATGATTGGACTCTTTTTATCTCTCCTTTTTAAGAGCATTGAATAATGTAGCACAGAAAGTGAATTTGTTGAATTTGTTTTTATCCCTTAATAGAGAGCTGGTATTCCGTGACTCCTGAATGTATGAGTAAACATATTTCACAAAGATGTAGGTGTGATGTTCTCATTGATGCTTTTTGCGGTGCTGGCGGCAACACCATTCAATTTGCCCTCACGTGTGAACGAGGTAAGTCACATACTTAATAATTGAGGTTCATCCCTGCTTCAACCACAGGGGTTGATTTGTTTATCCTTTCAGTAATCCTAAGCCAATGGCATGACTGACAGATCCTGCCATGCCGAGGGTTTTCAGCTGCTGGTATTATTACTAATTTTTTTTAGGAATTTGGCTTCAAAATTTGGTTTGTTTCCTACACCATACGGCTACCTCAAATTTTATCTTGTTAATTTTTTTTTTATTTTTTTACGCTTTTTACATATCGATGGTGAAACTACCAGACCACGTATCTCGTTTGCGGTGTTTAAAAGCTCCACTCACATTTTATTTTTTTTAAGAAGAACAATTCAATATTATTACTTGAAATTTTCACAGAATTTTCTTCGCACTGAGAGGAAAAATTACAGAAGTTTTCAAGAATCAACATTGAGAAGTTTCCTCTTTAAAAAATAAAGTATGACAGGAAGTTTGCGACGCCGCAAACCGAGATACGTGGTTGGGTAGTTTCACCGTCGATATTCTGTTTGTAACTTATTGTTCACTGGAGAGTCCCATTCTTCTATAGCAGTGTTATCCAACATTTTCCCTTTTTTGTCACTTAAGATTTTGAGCTGTAGGGATCTTTTGAGATCCTTGAGGACCTTAATATATCCCTGGAAATTTTGCACTTAAAAATAAAACTATTGTCAAGGTGATTTTCTGTAAAAATAAGTTGCTGAGTAGGTATGAAAAGTAAGAAAAAAATATGCACGGCAACAAGTCTAAATCTCCAGACAGGTTTTAATAGTCCAAAGTTAGAATAATTGAAAGCTCATTGCGCTCTCCATGTGATTATTTCTTTATTTTTGGTAATAATAATGACTTTGTTGAGTATGAAGCTAAGCATGGCGTATGAAGTAATTAAGTTTTAAAGAATGGAAGTGGACCCCATCATTGAGCCATTACTTTTTTAATCGGATGTCACGAAACGAATTAGATGCATGAACACCGACTTCAGAGATAAAGAGAAAAAATGCAAAGGTTTTCGGTAGAATCTGTGATTCTTAAAAAATTATGCATGTCAGTAATGCCTGTTTCTCAAGTGATGTCCAATAAGAGGTGGTCTCATTTATAATCATTGTGAGGAAAATATTCTTCAGTAATTAGTTTGTTACTCATCCATGATTTTCTTTTGTTGTTTTTCAGTTATTGCAATCGACATTGACCCGGTCAAAATTGAAATGGCTCGAAATAACGCTAGAATCTATGGTGTTGAAGACAGGATTGAGTTCATTGTAGGAGATTTCCTTCAGCTAGCACCAAACTTGAAGGCTGATGTTGTGTTTATGTCACCTCCATGGGGAGGACCGAGCTACTTGCGAGGCAGCTCTTTTGACCTCGACAAAATTTTGCCTCCAACAGGAGGTAAAGGGCTGCTGGAAGTAGCCAGAAAGATTACCAATAATATTTGTTATTTTCTGCCCAGAAACTGCAACGTTGATCAGGTAAAACCTATTCGTACTTACCAAATGGAAAGCTGTAGAAAAAAAGTGTATTACATAGTACCTCTCTAAAATTTTAAGCGTTGGCTGATTTATTCGCCCTATACTGGGGGTCCGATTGAGTATCATCAAATACAGATACTATATATTTACCTTGTCTCCTGAATTATGAACATTTATTTGGCTTTAATTAGTAGGTAAAGTAGGGTTAGATGGGTGCTATCGTGCCAATTAAAGGCTCAATTTTTTTTCTTCCTTTGAAACCTCTCTTTCAACAACTGAAAGATTTAGACAGAATCTTTGCAAAAAGTAAAGAGTACACCAGCTCACTTATTTTTGCTACTCTGACGTAAGGACGTATCTCAATTTCCATGTAAGCCCTGTTTCCCACATGAACCTATGCCCTGCAGGGCTCATGTGGAAATAGAAGTACGCCCTTACATCAGAGGAGTGACATTTTGAAGCACTCAATCACACAATGGGTCAAGTCGGCAGGCTTCATAGACCTTGCACAAAAGTAAAGTGGGTAGGACTAGGGTTGAACAATCTATTTCATGCACCTGGGAGAGCCGAAATTCCTGATTTTAATTTTTTTTCTTCTGATTTTTGTTTTTCAGTTGATACCCTTGTCTGGTGATGCATTTGAAATTGAGGTAGAACAAAATTTTCTTCAAAAGAAGTTAATTGCCATTTCAGCGTATTTTGGAGAATTGATTCATGTTGAAGACGATCAGTAACGTTCTGCTAACATCTACCACTAATTGAAAAGTTGCCACTATTAGTTTTAATTTACGTTTTTTGTGCTTTTGACACAAATTTCATTTGAATTTTTCACCTAAATGCTGCCATAAAAATGAACTTAAAGGCTCAGGTTTTAATACTTTTGACTTCCTTTTGAATTTTAATGAAGATGTCTTAGAGGAAGAACTTCTCAGAAACTTACATTATTGCATATTAATTTTTTTTTATTTCTTTCCTCCATGTATTTTAATTCTTTAATATTTTATAATATCATTTATACTTTAATTTACCTTCCCATTTTTTAGTCTGATTTTGCAAGAGCACCTTTTTTTTTTTTTTCTTATCATTTATTATAGTAAGAATTGCAGCTGTATTGTAACTGTTCCAGTCCCTGGCGATTTTCTTTTTGATTTCTCACTTATGTATTATCGGAATGAGTCTATCAAGGTTGAAGAATGATTGAATCATTACTCGCTATTTCCTCTGCTTTAAGGTTAGAAAAACAGTAAGCATGTATTTTAGTATGTAATTACTTAAACAGAGAAATGACCCTTGCTTTATCTCGGATTGCAAAAATGAGTTGCACTACGCTCCTATCTCTGATAAGAAATGACTAGAAGGAACCAAAATATTTTAAAATTTTTTCTTGAATGTTATGCGAGCGTAGTTAAAACTGTATCCTAAACTATTCTGTTATTCTTACTTTTCAGATTCCACAATTTCCTCCTGAAATTGTGATAAAAAAAATTACTGTGCAATCGGCTCTGTTCTAAGTTTCAAATGCAATGTATAAAATTTTGCATTATTGACTCATTGGCGTCATTGGTTTAAAATGATAGCAAATGAAAATGAAATAGATCAGAAAAGGGATAATCCTTAGATTAAAGTAGTAAAATAATTTTCAAGATTTCATACTCATCCCGATAGTGATCATTGATTGATTTTCATTAAAAGTATTGGTACCTTCCATTTTCTCAAACACAATTCTTGATTAGCAATTTAACAATAAATATGCTTTCTACTGATAACTATATATGTAGAAGCAACTTCACTAGAATATCCTAACATTTCATTGGTACTTTGTCAATTGATCTCGATACCATTCTATACCTTTCACCAGTATACCTCTCCATGTGCTGATGCAAGCAGGATAGGCTGTCAGGTGTTTTTTCAATGGTTTCCATCATTTGCAATGACCAGAATTCGTTGGTCATCATTAGAAAGTATGTCTTGAAAATACATTGATGTGATGATTTCTGCAGTTCATGGAACAGCAGAAAAATATTGAGAATTGTATCTCCATGGATCATGGCGCATTGTAGTTTCCTTCTTGTCTCTTTGAAAGAGAGTAAGAGCAATGTTGTAGTGAGAATCTCGCTTTCAGTAAGTACCATTGACAAGGCATGAAAATTGACCCTTAGCTTCGCTCCAAAGTGTATTTTACAACATTTACTCCCTCATTGCTGACAGTAGGCTTGTAGTAGAAGAGGTATGATGAAAATGACTTCAGAACTTACAATTAGCTGAAATCCTTATGTGAGATAATGTAATTTGCTGAACAAAAAAGACTGATTTAGTGACTACATCATTCAATAGTTCCCCCAGAGAAAATGAACTGTTCTGACATTGATAGTTTTCCTGTGCTTTCTAGGGGTAACACAATTTAATTGTAACATATTGAACGACGGAGCGACTGAATCCTTCTTTGGTATTGCCCCTCTCAGTTTCAGAAAAAATGGGAACTATTTCTGAACGAGTCTTCTTTAACTTTGAATAGGCTTCCATTTCATGACAAGAAGCTACACAGTATTAAGAAAATTGAAATAGCCTCAAATTTTCATCATTCCCATCTCAATTAAACAAGTCAGTCAGTGTTGCATGTGTGGAACTTCGTGCTTTTGTCTGTAGTCAGCTTCTTATTTGTTTGTGTTAAATTTTTCCCCTCGTTTTTTTATATTTTTGAAAATGTCTTTAATTCAAGTTCTGTTTGACAAATATTTACTTTTTTTTGTTAATTTATACCTTATGTGAACAGCAAGTTTTTGGAAGCTCCTTCTGAATTTCAGATGCTTGCCAAAAAAATTCTTTTTTAATTAGTTTCTTTTGATAATCATAATTTTTTAAAAATTTGTCAGTTCAATTTCTTTTTTCATTCTTTTTCAAGCGATTTTTTAAGCTTTGTACTTGTTCATTATTCATTGCAGTAAATGAAACATTTTAAATTCTAAACAGTTATATTTAATTTTTTTTTTGAGACATCCTATTCCCTAAAGATCATAAGGATTGCATTTTGCAAAAAGGAACAAAGAGCATTCCAATGTCGCTAAGATTGTACAATTTTGTTTACCTTGCAAATATAAACTGATCATATAGAGAAGATTCATCTTCACTCTCAATAAACTATAAATTCATGACGTAAATTACCTTTGTAAATTTAATTTTTTGCATGATTCCAGGAATTGTGTTGCAAAGAATGTAAGTTGCACAATCCTACCAACATTGGAATGCTCTTGGTTCCTTTTCGCAAAATGCAATCCATATTAAAGTATATTGGTTAATTTTAATGTTACTTTAGTGAGAAAAAGAGGTCACCTGGCTCCATGAACACTCCGAACGGTCCAAAACTAGCCGCTTCGGATCAGGTAGAGCAGATAAAGCTCAGAATCAAGTACACAGTGTAAGAGGCTGTTCATAAAAAAATTGATGTTAAATTTGGGATCTTTTGACTCTTTTGTGGCCTCTATTTTATGACACATGAACACAAGAAGGCATTACGCTCTGCTTGACCCACCTTCCTACGGCATTAATGTATTTATGAACAGCCCCTAGGGCAGAGTCGAAGACTAAAAAAATTAGATAAAACTTCATATATAGAAAATCAAGGTTACTTATAGACAGATGTTAAGAAAACCCTAGTGCTTTGGGTACTTCTGCACGTCTAATACTCATATTCTCCAAACAATATGTATTGCCATTTCATGGCTTGAATGATTTCACCTAAAAAGTTCAGGTGATGAGGGATTGAATGAAGCCAAAAACTGCAAATCATCCTTCAAACTTTAATCCTTAAAGTAAAGTGAGAATTACAAGACAAGAGACATATAAAAATAACAGATACACTTCAGAGATCATTAGGTCACTGAGGGGCTAAAATACACAATTATTTACAAAGGAAAGATAACAGAGAGGGGAAATGACTTAATCTCTCATTTCACCTTCTTCATCTTCTTCTTCCACGCCTCTGATATACAAAATATTGTTACACCTGATCAATACTTCACCCAAAGGACCACCAGAAGCACCTCCACCGCAGAATTCCTCTGCGTTTGCTAGCTGAAGATTCATGTATCCATCTACGGAAACTAGGTATCCCTTGTATTCATGACCCCATTTCAGCTTGACAAGGACAGGCTTTCCAGTCAAGTTGTTTAGGTAAGGTTTGGGATTGATAGGCATAGCAGTCGCCATTGTGAAGTTTTGTGATTTCTTTGTTTGACCTGAAAAAGAGAGCAAGAGTTAAAATGAGATAACAAAAATGACTTTTAAGGCGCAATTTACTTAAAAATAAATTTTTTCTCACTCTGGCATCTGGACACTTTGGGTGAATTCTCGCGAATGGATCTGCTAAAAATTTTTAACTTACTGCCAACCGCCATTATGACAAAACGAAATTCCTTCCTGACGATGGTGCATCTACAACATTTGATTTTCATACTGCCAGCAATGACGACCACATCCAAGATTCTCATCTCACCTCCCGAGAGAAGTTGAGAAGTGGATGAATGCAAACTTTAGCCAATTTGAGCGACTGAATCTAGTTCTCGACTTCAGTACACCGTTTTTCTTCCATGGTATGCAGCCCTGCCAATCTGGTTGAAAAAGTCCACCCACGAAAATTCGCCTTTTATTTGATGTAACAACAGGACCATGGTTCTGAAAAATTTTTACTCGTGTTCCTTTCTCACAATTCATGGGCAACCAATGAAGGGAGCAGTCAAGAAAATTGAGGCTGAGGTTAAAAATCCCATGACCATTAGTGATGGTAGTAATATCTGAAACCTGCATTTAGCTCATTCCGCTTGTTGAGCACCAAAATGATACAACAGCGTTCTCGATGTTTGTAAATGCTCCCAGGTGACAGCCAGTAAGGTTGCTAATATTTCTTCATTTTGTCAATTTCCTGGCTATTTTCGCTTTCCTTGACTACAAAATTTTGAATTCCTTGACCTTCCAACAAAACTTCCACCTTAACTTTTATCTCTTACCTATTCATGGTAGCATTCACTAAATTTTCCACACAATTTCCACCTCTGGAGTATCAAATTAGAGGAAATGGCAGTCTGAAGTTGTTTGTTCTCCTTCAAATGGGACACTTTGAAGCTGTAAAGTCAATGCGCTACATGCAAAATTCCCTGTCTTAGACAAATTTTTCAAATCTTCGAAAACCCTCCAATTGGTAACAATCAAACAAAATAGTAGAATGTTCATGTTCAAACATAGAATGTTTTGCAATTTCGTAGTACAATTACGGTTGTTGCACCTAACAATATATGACTTCTGCCTGTTGTAAAATTTACCGATAGCCGACAGTGATGAAAAGTGAGCGCCCATGGACTGATAAGAAAAATGTAGACAGCAAATCAAAAAACAAGTGTCACGGACTGTCTCTTAGCTCAGCTACCGAAAAAGATACGTTTTTTTGTTAAATCCTTAGTTACTACTCGTGTAAAAGAAGAATGAACGGAATCTCCGATATTACGCTGATAACGATTAATCAGGATGCTGTCTCTGTAGATACTACTCCAGTCAGTGATGGAGTGTGGCTTTGATGGATGGCTGAATAATTTTCTTATCGCTCAGCAAACTAATCAAAATTCATCCTATCTCTTAAGTGCAGCTTTCGACAAACCTTGCGGAGGAGAACTGTCACATGGGGAGGTAGGCTTGTGGCTATGCAAATAAAATATGACTTGTATGTCAAAATAGAAATACTTACAGAGAAAAAAATCAGAGCGAAGGTGACGAGAAACTAATGATCACTTTGTGAAGAGAACTTTAACTAAAAATTACTTAATAAAGCTTCAGCAGTTCAGCATCAGAACGCTTCTTTTCGTTTTTTTCTTCCGGCCCGGCACGAAAATGGTAAACAAAGCAAGTGTTGCCACCGATGCTGAATTTTGTTGGTTGATGATATTCTCCGGTGTATGTTTACAGTCTAACCTCAAAATTTAAGGCAAAACAATGGCAGAATGATTGTGATAATGGGAATTAACATTAAATTAAACATTTAATTAAAATGTAGGTACAGTAGGTAGGATAATGTTAATTTTTCGGAAATTATAGTGAGTTTTTAGTCTTAATATCACCGTTTTCCCCCCACCTAGTCGGTCAACGATTCTTCCTGTGGAAGTTTAAGAATCGTAAGTTCTTCCATATTGAGGAAACCCTGTCGGAGGGTGTGGTATGTATGGTGTTTATTAATCTGAGTTCAAAGAATTGTTGCCATATCTTCTAAATGGCTTGCACAAGTGTCATAAAGTCCCATCCTCCAGGTTTATTGGCACAGCTTCGACAATTCATCGCTGGAGCCTCCCAACCGAACAAGTCTAGCAATCAAGAACTCGCTCGTTTAGCGTTGTCTCTTTTGAACTCACTCCCAGCTGCAAGAGGTGCTGTCCTAGAGTACCTATGTTTTCTGTTTGACTCGGCTGTTGCTAATCACATCTCACAATGTCTATCTCCCGTAAGTATTCTCATCATAATATGCAGCAATTGTGGTTACACTCACAGATAAAATTCTGTTCAATTCAATTTATATGTTTCAATGACACATTTACAATACATCAATTACAGCTCCGTCTCCACCAAGAGCAAAGCTCAAGTGGTGGGTTAAAATTCTAAATTTAAAAGTTTTTCCATCATTTCTAGTAGTTTTTATAAATTAATCGTACAGGCATAGCTCCCTCTCTGCTCTGTTTGCTAGTCTTTCATCATGTTTTAGTTTGCCTCCCATTCAGAATACAGAATATTGCTCTGAACAAAATGACATTGAGGAGCTTTTAGAAATGAAATTAACTGAAGGTTGTTTACAGCACTGCTTAGTTTCACAGAAAATTACAACATGAATCCGGGAATGAACATGTCAAACTCATTCACGGTTTCCTCCTTTTTTTCAGGAATCTCCCACAAAATCCCAAGAGCCAAGCGAAGAAGAAGTGACTATAGCAGAAATTCATACTACGCTCACCAATTTCATTCACTCTAATGCAAATGCCTGGGCGCCTATAATTTCGAGATGGTCTTTGGAGCTTTTAGGCAAGTATCAACTTTCATTTTTTGTCGTTATTTACTTTATGGTACTTTCCACTTGTTTCTCTACCTAGATTCATTGAATTGACTGCCAGAATAGTTACTCCAAGTAATGAGCTATAAGTTACAGAGTAATTGTAAACATTTTTAATATTATTTCACTGTAACTCTATTTTGCATAGTACATTATATTCCTTACTAAATTATATTTCACAATTTTCCATGCAAATCCTCAAATAAAAAAATCCCATATCCTTCAATGATCACGATATCTTCTAAGGAACTTCGGTTCATCTTTAGTGTTTCCTACCTTGAAATAGCATAATCTTACCTCAGTAAGACTATCAATACACAAGATTTTTGAGGTTTTCATACCTAAGCCAAATGGTTTCTTTCTGCATCACTACCTGACGCTTATCTTATTTTACGGACATACTCAGGCGTAGAATTTTCCGAAAATTCAAAATATCCTTCATTTAATTGACTTGCGCGGGGGTGCAGAAAGTTCTTCAGAGCAGAAATCAGTCGCAATCCCAACCTTGAAATTGTGGAAGGTCAAACGAACATGTTGAGCAAAAAATTTAAAAAATCAGAACTATTACTTTTTTTCCTATTTTTTTTCTAAAAGGCAAAGACTCCCCTTTCCATGGACAAATTCCCTCAAAAGCTCTTGTATTTGCTTAGCAGGACTGCTCGCTTAAACATTGTTTGCATTCCTGGATATGTGCTGCAAGTATCACAAAACTTTTGACTTTTCTATCATTGAATGTTAAGCATCAAGCATTCTATAAATGCATTCACAACTAATGTGCACAAAATTAGAGTAAGTAAAACTTATTCGTTACCAAAAATCTTGTATCTTTTCAAAATTATAATCTGCTGTTTTCTCCGCTGTAGGTACTTTATCAAGCCGCTATGCAAACAAAGCAAGTGCATCCATGGCCAGTAATTTAAGTCAGAGTATGCAGTTTTGGATGGCATGCCGTGCTACCCGCACTTTAATTGATATAAACACACAATGTCTCTCATGTCTTATGGACTCAAACACTGATTCTTGTATTAGTGCATTACTAGGTAATTTTCTCTTATTCTATATCACTCTATTTCTTTATTATTCCTATATTTACTTTGAGTTGTGGTATTCCATTTTAATACGGAAATAGTTGAGCCACAAATGATGGAGCCATGGAGGCTTACAATGAGATGATCCATGGTGAACAATATTTAAAAGATGTTTTCTCTTCAAAAATACCTCTGGTCATAATATGTCATAACAATGAACTGAAATATTATTTCTTTGCCTCTTTGAGTATTATCAATTTCTGGGATCAATTTGTTTAGAATTTAGTTAACTTTCTTATAGTTTGCTTAAGTTAAGTATGAACTCACTCATCACTCTTCGTTTTTTTCATTTGCAGATTTTAGTGTTCTGCACAGTCCAGCCTTTGACTGGGTAGTAGCTCATGTTGGAAGTTGCTTCCCACAAACTGTAATAACCAGGGTCTTATCATGTGGTCTAAAAGATTTTTGTGAAAACCAACTCGGCACCAAAGTGAGTTCATTAGTTGTACTATAAAATAATGTAGCTGATAACTCTCCATTCGGAGTAATATATAGTAAATTACACTAGAACTTTTTTATCATATTTCCAGTCGCATAGCTTTCATTTTCTGTCAGAAGAAGATTTAATTTTACAAATGTTGACTGCATGTCGTACAACAGTCTAGCAAAGAGTAAAGCAAGGTAATAAGTCCATGCTGAAATTAAAGCTTATTGTCAAATGAATGAAACAGGAAAAAAATGTGAGTGACTCCTTTTTTTCTCCTAAATTAGTGCAATTTTAACTTACTCAGATTGCTCCTTCATGAAGACATAGTACATATCTCTCAGATAGTACTATACCTTCACTTCTCACACTTTTTGAGTTAAAATTGTCCAATGTCAAAATGAGATGTCACTTAAAATATGATGAATATGAATAATAGTAGATATCTTTTTATTTACTCTAAGTAGTTTAAGTCATCCTCAAAAAATATCAACGTAGTTTATTGATCGTTTCTTCCTGCTGTCTCTATTTTTTCATGTAAAAAAAATTCAATTTCCAGGCTCCAAAAATAGTCTCAGTTGTCAGTATTCTGGATCATCTGGCTCTAAGTCATTTTTCGGACATCAAGAAAGCACTGTTACAGCTTTTCGAGGTAAATCTTTTCGCCTACTTGTTGGTATATTTTTTCCTTGGTCCTTATTGTGTAATCAACATGATTGAAAATTATCAAATTATTTTAATTGGAGGAAATCTAACATGTTCTCCATGAAATTTCTCGTGTGATGTAACAAGCTCGAAAGACTGTTGTCTGCTCCCTGGAGTTGTTTTGGCATCACCATCAAATCTTGAATCTTCGGTGGTTTAGTGATCAAGGCAGTTTGCTGCTAACATGGAGGAACTTTGATCCGGTAGTGACTGGTTTTTAAGGATATTTAAAAATGTGTTGTTGCGGCAATGGATGACTATGCTACTGCAACACTGTCTATCTCTTTGAGTTGATAGAGTGGAAATGTGACCTCTGAATAGACTGCTCTGTTTAACTGTGTTGTGATTTGTGGATCACACTTAATTTATACGACTTCCAGTGTCACCTATCCGTCTTGGCCTACAACTCATGGTTTTTGCTCATAAATCATTGTAAAATGACCAAACAGCCCCTTTAAATATTAATGTCCGTATCTATCCAGACTATTAATTGTGCGTTTCATTTTTTCTTCTTCCTTTCAAGTGGAGTATGATGACGTCAGAAGTGGAAGATGATAAATTAGTGTTAGTTCAAAAACTGGCAACAACACCATTTCTTCTTCAATTAGCATCTATGTCACCAGTTCTTCTTCGTGCTTTATCATCTGACGTTCTGCATTCATGTAAGTCCTCTGTACCAACTTCATTACGAAAATAAAGTTAGAAGTTTTAGTTTGAAATTGTAAAGCAGAGTTTAAAAATTCCTCCTAGATTAAAGAGCTTTCTACAGAGTGTCATCTAAACAAGTTTCATCTTTATTCCCAATAAAATATGAATTCAAGATGAAAAGTACCTTTGTAATTATAATTTTTTTCATGAATTCAGTGCTTTTTTGCAAATAATGTAAGTTGCACAATCCTAGCAACATTTGAATGCTATTGATTGCTTTTTACAAAACGTAATCCAAGTTTAAATTTTAATGTGTATGCTTAGTATTAATGAAAATGATAATTTCTTAAAACCTATTAATTTTATTTTTAGTGACACCGTGCAAATTGAGCAAAATGAGCAACTATGCTGCTGATTGGTGTAGTTATTTTGACAGCCGACAAGCTCTCTTTGATCTTGTTGTTCATTTAATCCTGCGCTGCGAATCTGGAGCCATTCACATCCTCTCTCTGTTGTTAAAGTGTTCTCAGTCAGAAGGCAAAGTTTCTTCAATGTCGGATATATCAAGAGAAATTCTAGGTATTTTTTCTTCTGACTTCCACTAGTTTAATGTTTTTGTCTTACTTTTTTGAGTTTCAAAGATGTCCTCATACATTCATTAGATTAAAGTATTCTGTTGAGAAGCTAAAACCTCATTTCTTGACGGTGTTTTCGAAATTTCCCTTTCTAACAGTGTACATTATTTCAAAGTTAAACCAGCAAGATTTTTGTGTGAGATTGTAAAAAGTTTTCGTGTACAGAAACCTTTAACTAAAAGCAGCCCATGTACCTTCAATTATTGTCGCCTAATTTCCTCTCATGTTTCTTTCCTCATCTTTTTTTCCCTTTTTTTTGTTTTTTGTTTGTTTTTTTTTTTTTTTTTTTTTTTTTTTTTGTTTTAACAGGAAAGTAAGTAACATTTTGCTGTTGACTTTTGTGCGTACATTCTTAATAATCAAGGAGAAATTCACAGAAAGTCACAGGGTATTATGTCACTTAGTTTTAAATTGGGCTACTTTATGCAATTAGCAACTACAATTTCTGGCTCATCCATAAAACTACTTATGTGCGTAGGGAAACAAATGATACATACGTTGTTTCAAAACTGAGCCAGAAATTGTACCTCCTAATTGCAAAATAAAGTCCATATATTAAACATAGGAAGAAACTGGAAAACATGAAATACTAGTTCTGCAGCCTGATTGTTGAAATTTTTTGTTTGTCGGGACGACATAGATGACATCGGTTAAAAAGCGAAGCGTGATTGTTCAGCTATGTCTTATCGCTGCTTTATCGTGCCTTTGTCAGGTGGAATGATCGACATACTGTCGGAAACTTAAGAGGTACCGTTAGCTTGTCGAGAGGTCAACCCTACATAGGCACGACAAAGCAGCGATAAGACATAGCCGACCAATCACGCTTCGCCTTTTAACCTATGTCATCTATCCAATAAACAAACAATTTCAACAATCAGGCTGCTGGTTAAAGCCATCCATTTGAAACAAGATATGCACCGTCGTTTTCCCATGCAGATAGAATGCTTTTATGGATGAGCTCGTAATAATAGTTCCTTACTGCAAAATGTGGTCGGTACACAAGTTCAACTTAAATGTCTCTTTAATGTAATTCTTACCAAAAAATCAAAAAGGACAGCCGGCAGCTTAATCTCTAATTTTGCCGCTACTTTTCCTCACCCGCAATATTATAGCGCATTATACCTGATGGTTTGATTTTGTTTTTCATCTTTGCAGAACTGTTACTAAGTGAAATGGATCGAACACAAAGAACTGCCTCGTCTGTCCTCCCGTTCCTCAACAATTTACAACAGAATGTTGCGGGTCTTCATTCTCTTCTTCTGAGCTGTGATATTTTAAGTTCTCGAATAGCAGTTCGGTTAGTCATTTTACTAGGTAAGTTTTTTCTGAATTATTTTCCAAGTTTTCTGCCTCTCATTCCTTCTTCTATTTTCTTTCTTTCCTCAGTTTTAAGATCTCCAGTCTAATTTGAAATGATTTTTCCTGAATGTAGGTAGGTAATATTATTGCAGTTAAATACTAGTATAGCAAGAGAAAAATTTTAAGAGGTATCATCCTTCAGCTTAACATCCACTGTCCTTGACTGATCACCTAGATTCGTTTTTGAAAAGGTCTCCAAAAATAAGCACAATCTTTGTAGAAAAGGGAGATTCTAATATAAATTTTTTTTTATTTCTGCAAATAATGTATAGTTTTTGGAAAATATAAACAAGCAAACTAAGTCTTTCAATTGCCTATAAAATCGCAAGTCACCGAAATGCATGTCCTGTTTTCGTTTTTTTTAACAATAAAAAACCAACCCTTCTGTTTTTGACCAAGAAAAAAAGGGATGTAGGGGGAAAAAATCTTAGTGAGGAATTAAGTGTAAAATTGTTGCTCTTAAAGTTTTGTTCTAAAATTTTTCTGTTTTTTCCCTCTCTAGGTCGCCAAAACTATAATACAATGTGCTCATCGATAGCTCAGCTATTATTGAAAAGCAAAAATAAAGTTCAATTAGCCGCTCTGTTAGCTCTTGCTTCCGATTGTCGAGGATCAGAGCTGATGAGTTCTTCCCTGACCTTAGCTTTGCAAATGTGTAGAGATCATATGATAAATCCACCTTCCGATGATTATCTTCTCACACTATGGGTCAATGTTGATAAATTGTTGAGGTGAGCATTATGTTCCATTTGTAGTAATTTTCCCTTTTTTTTTTTTTTTTTTTTTTTTTTTTTTGTGGGGCTTTTTACCAACCGCCACTGTTTTAATATTACATAACCCATTGCTTAAAGAAAATACATGTGTTAATGATAAACTAGGAAAATTTTTCTCTCTTTTTGTGACTCTCCAAACTTCCTGCCCTATTTTATTTAATTTCTGAAAAGCCAACTGTTTTTTAATAATCGAGAAATTTTTCTGTTAGCATGTAAAAATACTCTCTAAAATAATAATTGCAAGTACTTACATTGGTTTTTTTTTAAAAAAATGAAGTGAGGCGAAATGTAAAATACATGAAGATCAAGGTAAATGTTTATGATTTCACCATCGATATACAAGATTGCATTTATTTATTTTATTTTATTTTTGAAGCAACAGTTTGCACGTTAGCTTTGCTATGTACATATATGTGGCTCATATATTGTTATGATTTTGAAGTATTATTTTGTTAGTGACAAAATGTGAATCTCTCATTATGTCCTCTTTATCCTCCCTTTAGAGTGATGGTATGAATTTCTTTACCTGGGCAAAATTTTTTAAACCTACAAGTTTGGTTTTTCCGTAAGCTTTGAATCTCTGCAATTTCTATTGATTCTTTAATTTTTCTTTCCTCCCACAGGTGGGAAGAAAGCAAGAAAAATATGGGAGATACGTGCTCTCCAATGCTCCAGGCTATGTGGGACAATCTAGCTCGTGCATCAGAATGTTTACAAAGTCGCACTAATATCAAATGTCTACATTGTATCGCTTTGTCCATCAATAGAGCTATCTCTCAACCTAAACACAGGCTTTTGAGTATTCCACTTTCAATTTCGCTGGCCACTTCAACCGTCTCCTATTTCTTCAAGTGCCTGAGTCTAGAAGAAGGTTTGTGATCTTATAATTCATCTTGAGGGATCAGAATTGTTTCTCTGTTTGTTAAAACATAAAGGTTGATATCGAATCAGGGTGTAAGTTGGCAGGACTTTCTTTTTACAATTTTTTTTAAAAAAAACATTCATGGTCTTTTTGGTCCCCCCCCCCCCCCCCCCCCCCCCCCNGGGGGGGGGGGGGGGGGGGGGTCTCGAAACCCTTTTCTGTCTGATCAATTACCAAAATTAGTGAGGGCACACCACAGTGAGGTGTGAGGGAGGCATGTTATCCTTTTACGTTTTTTTAAAGCGTAAAATAAATTGTATATTAATTAATATTGTTTTCTTTCTTGTAGGACATCCGTTTGATTTTTGTCGATAAATTTTCATCTTTGACGTATTGATTACCTTATTGCTTTCAAATTTCAGATGGAGTCAAGCAAAAAAAGTCTTGCAACGTCATAAACAACATTTTGAAACAGTTATGCTCTATTTCACCGCATGTGATAAGCTTATTATACCGCGAATTAATTGAAACAGCTCTATTCCGACCCGCAGCAAAACTTTTCAATGCCTCAAAGATCTCTGAAGAATCAGACTACAGCTCTCTTCACGTCAATTTGCTAGAAGAAAATTTAAAACAGGTATCTTTCATAGATATATATATATATATATGAGTCGCTTTTATAGCGCTCTTTGGCGCTGTGCGACGCCTAATCGCCACAAAGCTCGGTCTTCCCACAGGTCATCAGGGAGTTGACAATCTCTTATTTCATTTAACACCCCCTGTCGCCAACCTCTCACTGGGCGTCCCCTACGTCTCCTCCCAGGAGGAACCCAATCAAGCATCTTTTTTGGCAGCCTCTCTTCCGTCATCCTACTGACATGACCATACCAAACAAGTTGTTTGGTCATGACGTCGAACACGATGTCATTTTCGACTTCCATTATCTGACGCACTCTATCATTACGGACCCGATCTCTCCTAGAAATTCCTGCTGACCTTCTCCAGAAATCCATCTCCGTTGCTCTTAGCATATCCTGTGTCCGTTTCTTCAGCTGCCAAACTTCACATCCGTATGTTAATATACTTTTGACTACAGCGTTGTATATCCTCCTCTTGTTATCTTTGGAAATCCGCTGATCCCAGAGGATTCCATTTAACATCGCTATAGCCTTCCTTGCTAAGGTGTTCCTTTCCCTGATAGCTTGATCCGTCCTTCCATCCTGGGTCAACCGCACTCCCAAGTACTTAAAGTGCTCGCAGCCTTTGATCTGCTGCCCATCCTCCAACTCAATGCTTTGCTGATCACCGCCAAAAGTCATCTTCTCAGATTTGGATATGCTGACTTCCAGACCCCACTTCCGATACTCTTCTACTAGCTTGCGCATCATGTATTCCGCGTCATCTTGATCTTGAGCAACCACCACCTGGTCATCAGCAAAGCACAGAGTAAACAGAGTTTCGAGATCACCCAAGGGGACACCCATACCAGAGCATTTCTTTTTCCATTCTTTTAGCACGCACTCGAGATAAATTTTAAATAATGTTGGCGACAAACAACATCCCTGTTTTAAACCCTTAGTCACATAAAATCCCGCTGACAACCCCCCATGGCACTTAACTTTGGTAAAACTCCCTTTATAAAATCGCTTAACAGCGTCAATCAACCCCCCGTTAAAATTCGATTTTTCCAAGGCCTCCCAAAGTTTCACCAACGGCACGCTGTCATACGCCTTCTGGAGATCCACAAAAATTAAATGCAGTTCTTGAGCTACGGCCATTTTCTTCTCAATGACCTGGACAATAACAAAGAGGTGATCTATCGTAGACCTGCCAGCTCTAAAACCAGCCTGCTCCTCTGCTTCGTGATCCTGCCATTCGTCCTCGATCTTCGCTTTCAGTATCTTCCCGTACACTTTGCTTATTGTCCCGGTCACTGAGAGCCCCCGGTAGTTGTTACAGTCGTCCTTCCTTCCCTTCTTTTTGTAGATGGCCTTGATCCAAGACTCCTTCCACTCCCTTGGTACCTCGTCACCCCTGATGCATTGTTGCATCAGTTTTCTGAGGCACTCAAAGAGCTTGGCAGTCCCGTACTTGACCAACTCGACAGGAATCCCACCAGGACCCGGTGCTTTGTCATTAATTAGCTCTTTAACCGCTTTAATTATGTCACAAGTGTGGATCTCCAAGTTGTTCATTCTTCCGTTGTCCGTGCTGTTGTCTCGAAACTCTGGACGCCTTTCCGTCAAAAGATCTTTAAAATGATCCTCCAGTTTTTTAAGTGATATCGGAGAAACGATGTCGCGCTTCATGTCTCTACGTAAACCTTTAATTAACTTCCAGCTCTCAGCACTTTTTCTCCCCCCTAGGTAGGTGTTAATTCTAGAACAGTTGCTTTCCCAAGCTTCATTCTTCTTCCGTGTTATGAGGCTCCTAACTTTAGACTGAGCTTTCCTGTAAGCAACTTTATCTTCAGTCTTTTTAGACGACAGAAATATAAGGTGTTTTTGCCTCTTAAGATTTATCTCGTCTTCAATTTCTTCATCCCACCAGTAAGGATGCTGGTATTTATTACTGGTTTTGTGAACACCTAGGGCTTCTTTCGCTGCAGAGTGGATACAATCTTTGATGAACTGATATTGCTCTTCCGTGGTACCCGAGAGTCCATCCCCCAGCTTCTCATCTAAGCGTTTCCGATACAGAGCCTTGACACTAGGGTGCTCCAAACTTTCGATGTTATACCATACTTCATGATTTTGCGTTCCCTGACTCTGCTGTTGCTCAGGCATTGGCTCTTTATCTTTAATCCCTTTAACGGGAAACGCTATATCTGCTCGGAGGAAATGATGATCACTGCCGCAAGAGAGTCCCCTGCACACTCTAACTTGCTGCAATTTCAACTTAGTAGTGTGCTTTACAATTACATAATCGATGATGGATTTCAATCCTCGCGTTGGCTGGACCCAGGTGTACTTATGGATGTCTTTGTGTTGAAAAAAGCCATTCAAAATTTTCATCTCAGTTTGAGAACAAATTGAGATGAGCCGATCACCGTTATCATTAACAGCATCCTCCCCAAACGGTCCAACAACTTTACAGTTTACTCGTCGTCCCGTTCTGCTGTTCAAATCACCCATAAGAATGGCTTCCCTGCCAGCACCAACGTTCAGTATTTCATCATTCAGATCTTCGAAGAATTGGTCCTTACATGCGACAGTGGCATCATCATTTACACCGTATACTCCGAGCAGCGTGATCTTATGTCCGTACAGGTTAAGGTTCATTTTGATAATGCGCTGGTTGACGGCCTCCCAAGTGCCCACGAACTTACGTAGGCTTCTCCGCAAAAGTATTGCTACTCCTTGCTGAGCACGCTGATCTTTGGCTACGCCGCTGTAGAATAGATCATAGTCACCGTAATTCTCTGACCCGTGCCCTTTTTTCTTGGTCTCAGTAAGAACAGCGACATCCACTCCAAGTTTCTGAATCTCCGATATCACTTCCGGTAACTTATTTGAAATGCCTTGGACATTCCACGTCCCAAATACCATTGTCCGTTTTCTCAATTTTTGTCGACGTGCCCGTTTAGTTCTGGTGGTACCGAGGCTTGTATTGTTAGGTCGTTTAACAGTAAAACTTTTTACAAGTACCGGGGAGTTAGCCCGATGACTCAACCCCCAACCTGGAGGACCAGGGTTTGATTTCGGAGTTGCCTCTCCTAGACAGGTTGCTTTCACTTCAGCTCAGAGCCCTGTCTGCCCTTCTAGCAGGTGGTTCATACGTCCAGAGGCCGGTGACCATCTCCACTGCCCCCTTTGAGGCAGGGGCTACCAGCTGGGGTCCGCAGGATTGCTAAACCTGTGACAACAGTCCCCCATACGGGAATAGATTTTCATAGATTCATCTCTGTAATTTTTCAGAATTTATTTTTTGTTTGTCTATTGGCGAAAAGAAAGAGGCAAGGAGACCACTTCTCGTTTTTTTCTGTTCTTCTTATTTTACTTTGGGTTTAGAAAAGGATTAAAAAATCCTTTCTTTGTGGCAAGATATCCTGATGTATAATAATGATTCGTGCGGCCATGAAAATGCTTGATTTTTTGTACGGTGCATGAAAAGTGTTCCAGTTTCACTATTCACCGATTATCAACAGTGAATATTCGTTGTTACGGAAAAACAGAGCATTTAGGAGGAATTAGATCGTTTGGAAAGACAGGACGAAGGAAATGGTGTTCTACCTTTTATAAAATCAAATATTGCTGGCTCAGATTTATGACATGGGCTCTTTGGGTTACCTAAACGATGAAAATTGTCCAAAAGTTTTCAATAGAGTGTATAAACCTAAGGGCTGAACTATAATTTTAGATTTTTTAGTCAGGAAATCCCAGTTAGTACACAATTTTTATTTTTAACTATATTTTAAGCTGATCAGCAAACTGCAACCTTATAATTCTGATCATTCAAATGTACCTCTTACCCCTGAATTATTTTCATTTATAGGGAACGAGCTTAATGATACCACACCGCCCGTCGTCTGTGTTCTATGCTGGGGTGATTGGTGCAGGAGCAAAGATCAAGCGACCAGTTGACAAATTACCAGAAGAAATTGTTAACAACAACATACGGCTGTTTATTGCTGCACTTGCATCATGTTGCAATGCAAGCGATAACCGAGCTATGCTTGACTCAGTCATCAATATTGCCTTATTGCTAGTTGAATTGATTTCCCCTGATGTCATGTACAATGGCCTACCTTGGCCTGAAGAAGAATTCTGTAAGGTAATCACACTCATCTAATTTTTTTTTTCCATTTCTCCTAAATCAAATTTTGATTCAGCCATTGTTGTTGTTAGACCTAATACTGAGTCTGACTGAGAAGAAAAATAGTAGAAAAACTAGATCATAAGTTTAGGAAAGCTTAATGGCAAACGCCTCAAGAATGGACCATTAAACAGAGTACAAAATATGTCTATATACCACAATATTTATATGTTTCCTTTTCAAAATTTTAAGCATCAAAACTTTTCAAATTTAAATCCTCAGTCTGCAAATAACAATTTTTGTCTACGTTAATCTGCACTTTCCACTCATCGAAAAGCCAGAGTGTACTCTAGTCAAATCAAGCAGAGTACCGATTACTGATACCTTTAGAGTCTACTTTTAACTTTATAATATTTTTTATCACTTTTTTCTGTATTTTCTTAGGTGACCGTGGAGAGAGATTTAAAGATCAGGAGGCTTTTTGACTGTTCACCGATTGCGTGGGAGCTATTGGCTTTTGTGGCTCAACACAGACCAGCTTTATGTTATTGTTCAGTATTGCTTCGTGCTGTTGTAGCAACTTTAATAAGTGAATGGGGCAAAGCAAGTCAACAAAGTAAAGATGCAATTCAGGACAAAAATTCAAACTTATTGAAAACCACAACGCGACTATTGGATATCATGGCTCTTGGGCAGTTACTTCCTCAGCCGTTAAGCTCCCTACAGCACACGCTGCATGCTCTACCTCCAAATTGGGTAAGACTTAGTCTTGTTCTAGCTGTTAGAAAGTTGATTTCTTCACATAAAATAAGTGTAGTAACAAGGAAAGATGCAGCACAATTTTCTCACATCAAATCATTCATTTTTCAGAATCTTTTTTTTTTCAGGACCTATTCATCATGCAGTTTTGTCTCAATGATATTAATCGCTACCCCTCCTCCCGCTGAAATTATACCCAAACTATATTTAGGTCACAGATCATATGTAATTTATTTCCTCTTTTGCTTCAGCTTTTTTTTAATTTTCATGGTTTAAATCATTAAATTCTATCTTATTTTACTTCAATCCATGGTCAACTTTGTAACATCAAGTGTTTCGATCTTTTCACTAACTTCATCAACTTTCATTATTACAGGTAGTGCTAATTCTCAGAGATTCTGTCTGGAACTACATGAGGGACCATGTGCCTTCCCCAACTCTCTTCGTTCCAGATGCCAATGGTATTATGTGGCGAGATCCTGCACTTGATGCACCCAACAAGCAGTACACAGATTCATTGAGACTTGTCATGCAGCGTAACGTTGATAAATTAGGCCCCTTATATTCTCACCTTTTCATACATCTGCAACAAGAGTAACTCTACCCACCATTCCTGCAGGGTTCTGCGTCATCTCTTGTAACTCAAATTTTTCTACCTTGGGAAAAATGTGGTGAGAATTAAAATGTTGCATGTGTCTTTAATTTGATAGTAAATTTTGAAGCAGATACAAATCAAAAATGAAATCACAAAATTCACACAAGAATTCATTCAAGTTTTTGTAGAAAGTGAAATTTAAGTGTCAAAGCTTGGAACGCTTTTTCAGGGCCGTCAGGCAACCGAAATCGTCTACACTGCATTGAAATAATGAACATTTTCAATTTTCTATCCTGTATCTGCTCCTGAAAACTGTTGTCCCGCGACTATCAGTTGAATTTGAAGGAGCAAACTTTACTTTACAGACTTAAAACAAGCAAGACTGCTTTGTAGCAAAGTCTCATGTCATGAATCGAGAGGAGCAAAATATTCCTCCTATTTTTTTTTCCTAGTCCCAAATGAAATAAAAAAATAAAGATAGAAAATCTAGCACTATTTGTAAAGTGTAGCATCATTGCGGAGAGGCCATGTTTTTATCGACCAGCAAGGAGAATAAAAATAGCTACATATCGAGAGGTTGTACGATTTTGATCTCATGAACATCGCTTCCCTAGAATGCTGTTTTCTAGTGGTCAATATCAGCACCGATGTCCAGTGTTATGTATGACCTGTGACATGTGCATGCTGCCCACACAGGGCTCCTATCATCTTATACGGTGTAAATATAGGGATTAAAGAAGAAGGACGCAAATGAGGGACGCGAGCAGTCAGAGGTCAAAATTATATGTTAAACAGAAACTAAGAATAATTCTTCTCAATTATTCAAGAAGTTATCCCAGTTTTTTTCAACTGATATTTTACAGTATCTTTTCCTGTATCTTCTTTTATACATAATTATAATCATTGATTTATTTGCAACCGCAGTTAAAATGGGAAACTTAAAATTTAAAGAAGAGTAAATGAAATTGAACTCTAAAGAAAATTATAAGTGCTCCTATTTTGTTTCTTATGAGGGATGGATACATGTGGGGATTTGCAAAAATCTTATCTGGAAATTTTCCTCGTTGTAGTGTTGATTAACAAAAATTGCCTATCTCTAAGATCACATTCACATCTCTGGAAAGAGCTCACAATTTTGAGAACTCATTATTTTATCTATTTCACAAATTGATGATGTAACTGTAAGAATGCGCATCTCGGTATGTGACATTGCAGACTTCCCGTCAAACTTTACTTCTTGAATCGATAAACGCTCAACGTCATTTTTCAAAAAACTTCTCTGATTTTTCCTCTCAATGTGAGAAATATTCAATGTAAGTTAAGCATTAACATTATTTTGTTCACCTCTGATTAAATACAATATGAGCAAAGATTTTGAAACACTGCAAATGAGATACATATTCCCGCAGCCTCACCATCAAAATGCTTCTTCAATATGATCTCTCTGTAGAAAGAACTTTGTATAGAAACGGACAATCTTGTGCTGATCTGGGGCAATTTTGTTTCCTTAGGCGTGATGTAAGATAAAAAATATGTACTTGTATATTATTATTATTTTATTTTCTTTCAAAAAAAAAAAAAAAATAATAAAAAAAAACTTTTAAACACCATAGCATTTCTCGTCCAATCACAAAAATCCTTTTTCTCTCAGAAGTATTAAAATTAATCAAATGAATAATACATCCTGTTGCAAAAAGCCAAGGGTACTGGGCAACTCAATGAAATGATAACATCATTTTGAATTTGGTACTAATATATCGACAAAACATGATACACCACAAAAATGACACATTAACAATCAAATAGGCTGAAACCAGCTGACCCTAAGGGACACATGACCGCACTTTTGATCGCAAAAATACAGGCTTGCCCACCACAGCCCATGAAGTGTCATAAAAATGATTCTATTAGAATAGAGAGGATGTATTATACGTGTCTTAATTATACAAACAGCTCGATACATACATCCAGTAATTTAGGAATATAAATGCTTTCACAGAGCGATTTCAAAGTAATGAGCAGCAAAATATCTCGCCAACCAAAAAAAAAAAGAAGTCACCACTCCATGCTCCACGAATTATTCCTGCTTCCTTCCCGAGCAATCGTGATATCTGAGAGTTATACCATTATTCGGCCACATGGGAGCTCGGGTTGCCCTCACTAAAAACTTAAGGCGAACCAACGGTGACACCAATGGTAAGGCACCGCTCCGCACACCATGCTTTCCTGCTTTCTTCCTCGAGCAATCATGATATCTTAGGGTGATGCCTCTATTCGGCCCCGTGGCGTGGGAGCTTGTGTTGCGTACACTTTAAAATAAAGGCAAACTGACGAAATACTATAGTCAGACATCTATGACGTTTTTCAAGGTTTTTTCCGATGCAAAACAAAATTCTCAGATAATTCTCGATTTTTCAGGTTTTTAGATGCCCAGGTATTTCTCTTACTTTTGAAAAAAGTTTACGTCTACTGGTTGAAGATTTTTAAAAATTCGTTAGGAGAGCCCTCACGCTATGTCTTCCTGGGGGTATTTCGCACCCCCAGCCCCCCCCCCTCCCGCGGTGTAGTAGGGCCGCGGCCCCTTAGGCCATACCATCCGGGCCTTTTCCCACCAGTCCGGCCCTACGAATTAGTGACTACGCACAGTGGATCGAGTCAATCAGAGAGGTCGGACATGCAATTTTTGACTAAAACTGTAAATTTTGATGTTTAGTTCGTCACATCAGGGCCGGATGTAGGGGGTGGCCACATGGGCCGCGGCCCATGGCGGCAAATTTTGCAATTTTTTACAATGTAGGTATAAAAAAAATCGGATTCAGAAATAATATACAAACAAGAAAAGGTGACAAAATCTCTCATTTCCTGAGAGTTTTTTAATTTCTAATATTGCCGTCTTTCGGTGATACAAAAGACTGCGCACCTTTAATTGGTCGAGTTAAGAGAGAAACCAAGCACGTGCCTAATTTGGCCTGGACTGGGTGCGGCGCAGAGAGCAATGATGACGAGGACTTGAGATGAAAAGGAGAAGCCCTCGGCGGCGTGGCGGTTGGCATGTAAGCGCCTACAAGAGTGCATGAATACTTCACGCATTGCGTCAAACACAGCACGGTCAACAGCAGCGGTCGTCGTGAAACGCATAGCGCCTACGAGACTGTAAGAATACTTCACGCATTGCGCCAAACACAGTGCGGTCAGCCGGCCAACGCGGCGCGGCGGCGGAAATTAAAATTATTAAACCTCGTTTATGTTTGTTCTTTCATAATTTTTTCGTTCATTGCTTACAAATGGAAGGCCTTGTCCACACGGATTAGAAACGGAATTGAACGGTCGCGCAAAGTTCCGTGAACTTTTGCCAGTAATGTTGACAGGGCTGTCGCAAAAAATGTATCCAACTCGAGTGAACGCGTCTTATGCACCCCTCCCCCTCCGGCACGTCCTTTTGATGGTTTTTATTGATGTTACAAAACGAATGAGAAAAGGGCGGCAAGTAGGTAAATCCGGCCCTGCGTCACATTATACATTTTTTGGGATATTTCTAGAAGAAAGTTTCACAAGAAAACCATTGGCACCACTTTTAAAACCTCAACGTTTTGTATAAATGGAGTTAAAAGCGTTTAAAGTTTCCAAAGTTTGGCCGACCTCTCCTATTGGCTCGATCTACCGTGCGACGGGGGCGGACTCCCTAAATTTCTTTTTAATGAGAGCCGTGAAAAACACGGCGGTAAACGGGGAGCAAGGCTCAACTTATCTGGGTCCCTACGCTGTCATATTTTCCCTCCCTCTTGCACTCATTGATCAGATGCGGCATTCTCTGTATCATCAGAGGGACACGTGGCCACACACACAGGTGTAATAATACAAGTTCCGGCTCGTTTTTTTACGAGATGTAATGCGAATTCGTGGCAGCAAGACGATTTGAATGGGTATCGATTTTTATTGTGTTTGTGCTTCCTTCTCGATAGCTGTATCTAAGTCGTCAGCACAACGAAAATATTGATATTAAATTGCAATTTGTTTTCAATACAATTGTAATTTTTTTACCATTAAATTGCAATAATATTCCATCACTTAGTCGATTTATGCCGATTTTAAACAATCAACAAAATGAGCTTCATGTGTCAGAAAGATAGGCAATATGCAATGCAATGAAAAATTGCAACTTAATTCAATTTTATCGCAATAAATTTCAATAAAATGAAGCCCCTTCAAATAGGAGCTAGGCATTATACACAACACTCAGTTGAATTGCAATACTTTTACTATGTGATAGCTTGCGACGTTTTGCGTGGTACCTGGGCGATTGAACATTTCAAACGTAAGATATAACTTCGAAATTAGCCAAAAAAATCGCAAAAACGCTTCCAATGGAGGGAAACGGGATTCGGTCGATAAACTGTGGTTAGTACCTAATCGATCCGATTTTAACACTTTTCTGGTTAGAAAATCGATTTTTTTTTTTCTTTTTTTTTTAAATATTGGTGGAATCGATTAAAAATCCACATCCCTACCGGTTAGCTGCAGTTCGGTAGGCGCGGCACAGGTCGTTCGTGAGCTGAAAAGGCCCCCGGTGCCACAGGTTGAGGGACCGCGCTGACATGAGGGAGCACGCTTGTCTCGGTGCACATGTCCCCGCGTTCAGCCGGCGGCGTCAGTCGCTTCTGTCAGGCCGGATCCTCTAGTTCATTTCAAAGCGACTTTGAGGGCTCCAAATGAGCCATGTTCGACAGGTCCGTTATCATAAGCCGAAGTGGCTTCGTCATTTTGTGCCTTATTTTTCCTGCCCTCTGTACTTTTGAGCAAATTATCACCAAAGATCAACCGTAAGTTTTCCGATTCCATCACTTTCTAATTTTCCTATAGACCACTTATCAGTATGATTTTCATTTTTTTTCGTAGAAAATTTTCGCATTTTTTGACGTTTTTATGATTAAGATCAACCGGAAGTTTGTAGTTTCACCCTTCTCTGATTTTCTCATAGACCATCTGATCAAAATTATTTTTAATTTCTTTCGTGAAAAATTCAGCATTTTAGACTTTTCTGTGTTTCAGATCAACCGTAAGTTTTCCGGTTACACTGTTTTCCGACTGTCTCATAGATCATTTTATCAGCGTGATTTTCAATTTCTCTCGTTCCCACGTCTAGTCTTTTTCCGTGATTTTTCTCTCTTGAATGCAAGTTAATCTGGGACTGCAGTCAATGGGGGCCTTCAGTCTCAATG
Source organism: Bemisia tabaci (assembly GCF_001854935.1). Taxonomy (NCBI): domain Eukaryota; kingdom Metazoa; phylum Arthropoda; class Insecta; order Hemiptera; family Aleyrodidae; genus Bemisia; species Bemisia tabaci. Next base: position 66,786 of record NW_017547201.1, read on the forward strand.
AAAATTATTTGCTTCTTGCCCTCCATTCTCAAGAGAGCAAATTTTCTCAGTTTCTGTTTTTTCTCTTTTTTAAAAACTGAACATTGGATTAGATCATCTACTTTGGTCTCGCACTTAATCATAGGACAAGTAAATCCCTTAAACACACTTAAAAAATGTGTTCTATCCCTCGGAAAAATTTGCCCTCTTATTGTTTTTCACCTGTCATAACCCCCTAACTGGAATCACCAAATATTACCATAGGTACCTGGTACCTACTTAACTCAGGTTTTTCAGAAAATATATTTTCTTTCAGCATTACTAAGTTGTCTCCGAATTGTCTCTTGATTTGCCTAGAAAAGTGTTTCATTTTTCGTATTAAAACCTGACAAATCTTGAGGTGCTTGCATAGGTACATCTTAAACCACGAGAACTCTTACTTTTTCATGTAGAAAAAAATAATACTTACCTAAATAAAAAAATAACAATATTTGTTAGATCGTGAGGCGGCACTAGCGAACAATTTTTGAAAACCAATTTCAAAGTTCATATAATGGACATGGAAACACTAAAAAAGTACGCACCACGAATACATATACTTTGCAAAGCAACAGACGCAATTTTCCTTTAGCGTTACTTTTTACGTTACGTTTACGAACATTTCAATTTTCATCCTCATAAGTTAGTTTACGGTCGTATAACTTCGAATAGGTATATTTAGACAACGAGAAGTCGAGTATTCCGCAATTTTTCAGACAAAGGGGTTGGAGAGATTTTTGGCTCCTATAGAAAACCTCATTCTTCGTCCAAACCGATTTTTCAAAATTTTCCAACTTTTAAGATATTCCTCCATTTCTCTGATAGACCGTAGCGTGATGTGAAAATGTTTGATTTATCATTACCGTTCATCAACTTTCTGTGAAGGATTAAAATTTTCAGGTTTCTCTCTTCGGTGCAGGAAAAGCTCCGAAAATTTTCCTCAAAATTCCGCGTAAAACCTCGGTAAAGAAAATTCTAAGCGGTTTGAGTAAAAACATCTATCTCCGACGTTTCTCTTCTAAAAGTTTAGTTCAAAAATCTCATAAGTACAAAATAAGTAGTTCAAAAACTACGGCAAACTGCTATAAAACATAAATTAACGCTTGTAATAATTATAAAGCTTCATATGAATCATTGAAGGGTATACAATATCATACACATACATATTCTTCAACGATATTTTGAGGTTTTAAAGTTGAAAAAATGTGCACAAGTACTCCTGAGTAAAAGGACGGTGCAGCAAAGTATGGCTCGGTACCTATCTAAAAGTTTGCTGCGGTGTTGTGAAACTACAAATCACGTTTTGACTTTTCCATTCTACTTAAATATTACAAACCAAGATTAAAAGCCGACTCAATTTAGTCGCTGATGCACATGTAGCCTCACTTTTTAGATTCGACTTCATAGTACTGCGAGCGCCGCATCGTTTTTATCACAGAATTACAAAGGAAAACCCTGTCCACTCTGATCACTGAACAGAATAACCCACAACGCAGCTCTTAACATTCTGTGACCACAAACTGTGCCATTGCAAATGAGCGGTGTATTTCCTTGCCAGCACTGATATCAATAGCAACAGCAGCACACCCCCCTTCCCAATCAACGCCCTAACCATCCAACCAGTGTTGGTGATGGAATCGTGTCCAGCATTTGAATATGAGCCGAAGAGGTTCTTCGAGTTCAACACCCCTACCGCTCACCTTTTCCTTTATCTTCATAATTCCAAACGTGTAGATATGCATTCATAATTCTCCGTTTTATAGGTATTATGAACGAAAACCATTGGTCGTGGTGCCGTTTTCGCCGCCTCGTGTCGTGACGACACGCCCGTTAACCCTCACGTAGATCCGCGCATTGAATTAGTAATCAAGATGGGCTAGAGCTGTGCTTAAACTCTCAAAGAGATCGGCCAAGACCTCATCGCGAAATCAGATTATTTTTTGTGATGGAATATTACTTTGAATATCACGCAAGAATAAGACAAAATACCTTAAAAACAAAACATGCGCAAAGTCCATAAATAACACATTTAATAAATACAACAATTGTGTACCACGGAGCCGCGCTGTAGGCCGATTATTGAAACTGATAGACAAAGCTATAGACAAAGACGACAAAAGGGATTTGGAGGGATCCTATTGGTGGAGGCGGGTGGTGGCAATGGACGTAGGAGGTAGGCGATGGACTTACTAACGGCAGCCCACCAAAGACCCGACAGTTAGTCCATCATTTTCTTCCTTAGTCTATGAGAACCAATCATGTCAACCAATAGGATCGCTCCGTACTCCCTATGTCTTCTTTGTCTATAGCTTTGTCTATCAGTTTCAATAATCGGCCCGCTGACTGTTTTTAGCGAAGGCAAGAAAGACAACTCTTTGATGGTCCTACTGTCGAGGATGGAGTCCGTAAGTTTAAAACGAGCAGAATTTTATAAAAGGCACCTTACTCTCACGAAAAAAGAAACTTACCCGCCAAGCGCCCAAGTAGCATAGTGCAATACAATTGTAGAAATAAAATTGCGATTCATAATGATTATTTTTTGCCACGAAATTGCAATATTTTTACATCGGTCAATATATGCCGATTTTGAACAATCAACAAAATGAGTTCCATTTGTCAAAAAGATAGACAAAATGCAATGCAACGAAAACTTGCAACTTATTTTAATTAAATTGCAAGAAACTGTGCGCCGTCAGTCTGTAGATAGGCAACATACACAACACTCCGATGCTGCAGCAATAATTTTACCACGACGTAATTGCAATTTATTGCGATCGATGCTACTTGGGCGTTAGTTCTAATAAATACCTAAGTAATTTAATCAGCATTTCATTTCTGTTTTTGAACAAGGATAATCTAAATAGACTCGCCGCAATTTTTCTCTCTCTTTTGATCTTCTCTTCAAAGAAAAATGAGCTGAACCAAATCACAAAAAGTTCTAAAGTTGTGAGTAAGTTTCTCTTAAAACTTGCCAGTGGCGAAATGTCTAATTCATAAAGAGGACGAGGAGACAAGTGTATGCTGATTTACAAAAATCTCTTTAAGCGAATTCTCCTTTAAACAACTAAAGAAACGAGTACACAGTACATTCCGTGTTTTTCATCGGAGGGGGGGGGGGGGGGGGGGGGGGAATAATTAAAAAAATGTACGTAACTCCTCTAATTAAATATAGTTCATATAGAATTTCGACGAGCCATACTATTTCAGAGCGTAACCGAAAACCTGAAAAACAAGGAAAATAGGGAAAGAGCAAATAATAATTTTGATGGTCCCGAAAAGCAAGGCAATTTTGGGGGAAAAAATTGAAGAAAACTATAATGCAGGAGCTGGTCAAATTCAAGGAATTTTAGACACTTTCGTTCTGAAAATTGCCCATCACTAAGAAAGGTGTATCATTATCAAGGTCTCCACGGATCTGTGAAATACTTGTAAATTGTTGTTCAGGACTATCAATCTTCGATCTAGGGTCTGGCACGGTGCAATTTATCGCTGCAACGCGCTGATGAATGAATCACTTCTATCCGTATCGCTGGGCAAAAGTAGGTATGACAAGAAGCGTCTACACGAAATAACGGCAATATGCAATGAACATATTAGGTAGTGGGCAGCTAAGTGCAGAGAAGAGCTCTTCGACGCGAGAGAACCACACTTCGATCGGTCGCCTTATAAATCAAGGGGAAAAAATTGAAACTCGATAAATCGATAACAAGTTCGCGCGATATAGTTGAGTGTGGGGGTACAACAGGCGGCGGCTGTAAATGCGAACCTAGTCCTTAGTGTTAAGCATCTGACAAAGGTCACCGTCAACTTATCAATATGATGTCTTTTTTGGCTGCGGTAATTCTACTTTCTGCCAAACTGGGTTCGACTCCTCGACCCGTGATAGATGCGACCTACATAATGACACACCATTTCTCTAAAATTGCGTCGATAATACTTCGCCTGAACGAGACCGTATCTTTCCTGTGAACTGTCATAAGATAATGCCACGCGATTGTCATTTTCAACAAACTAGCTCCCTCGCCATAGATATCGTCGACTTAATTTGCAACCTTTAGATTATTGGCAATTTCTGCACGACCAGCGACTTAGGTGACTCGATCTCAGTTTAGTCCAGGACTCAAAATTCTGATTTTAAACACTATCGGACTGTCATCAAGTGTTCAAACTACAAACAAGTCCAATCTAAATGGATCTCATTTATGCGCAGAGAAACATCCATTCATACTTAAGGAACGACGAGCTCAGCTTTGACAAAACTTCGTTATAACAAGTTTCAATCGGTTCTGTTTAAAATTACAAGAAATGTTGGACCCACTGAAAACGGCTCGAATCTTATAAAACACACCTCATCTTGTTTTTTATTTTCTTTTTGAATGACTAAATTTTATAGCGCTAACGTAATATCATTAAAAGGGAATATAAATAAAAATGATGACAAAACCAAATTGCGATGACTGAAGAAAATACGAAACCGGACATCAATGGACCAACGATATTTGCGAGTCAACAGTCAGCATCGCCATGCGCTAGTGATACTAGATTGCACTTCAGTTTGATTTTCTGCAGAATATGCGCAATATATAAAGGCTGAAGCTTGATATACGTTAAATATATTTAACTTTAAAAAGTCCCGCCCAGCAGTACTATACCTAAGTTTAATGATCAAAATAACATGATACCAAGATTTAAATATTTAAGGTAACTTTTGATCAACATTTTCGGATCGATAACATGACATCGTTATCAGCACCGCGCCGTCTGATTCCTAGTTCGATCGTTAAAATAACGCTTTGTAAAGACTCCCTCCAGATCCGATGTAATTTTTCCCCAGTGCACGACTGTAGGGAGTCGCGTATTGTGTGACTAAAGCGACTGCGCGTCTTCAATTACTTTGGAGACTCAAACGCGTGGATATGAAAAAAGACGCTCTCTAAAATTCGCACGGTTATTTCTCGCATCAAAATTTTAGTTTCATTACAGCACGTCAGTGATTTAGTTAAGGCCATATAGTTTCTTTTACACCATAAGCATCAGGAGGCCCCCCCCCCGCTCCTTCCGAAAAAAGTAAAAATACTAAGGTCAATTTCACAATTTACGAAGCACACCTATCCATCAACTGGATTTATTTGTTAAGCATTTTCATTAACTGCGTTAAATTTATTTTAAATTGCGGCTAACTCATTTTGATGGGTCGACCAAACCATTGACAAAAAAAATTGTCACGATCCAGCGCGCCGCACTCATGTACGACAATGTTGGATACCACTATTTTAACTCCGAGGAGCCCGTTTTGCCTACCTCGTCAAATGAAGGCGATTGTGCCGCCTAGCACCATTCACGGGCGGTTGCAGCTTCTGCTTTGTATGATTTCTTACTTTGATGTCTTTCGAAGAACAGCAAAAAACAGACCAGAAAAAAAGGGGGAAAATGAGCAGAAAAATGTAAGAAGCGGACATCGAACACGAAAGGACAGGTGCATGTTTTCAGATTTTATGAGCAATTTTGTCGAAAAAAAAAAGACTTTAAGGTTAAATTGAAGAACCAACTTCACCTGCAACATTTCAAAAACTCTGCACACAATACCTCATTTTTTAAAGGGCGATCGCACCTCTCATTTGACTTACAAGTTTTAGCGGACGACTGAAAAATGAGAGAATAATTTGAGGAAACCTCCATTTATAATTTAAAAAAAAAAAAAAAAAAAAATCTACCGACATTTTTAAACATTTCGATAAAAGTGCATGGTTGCGGAACATAAAATGATGATAATGAATTATCGCTTTCAGTTCAGAATTAAAAACGCCACTGATTTAAATAACTTATCAATCCTCGCTGAAAATATTTGAAGTAGCTTGTCAACTTGATATTGTCATTTCCCAAATTTGGATAGCTCAATTTTTTTTCTCTTTTTTTTAATTTTTTTTCCCGGAATTTTGCTGAAAAAATTATTCTCTCTGATATTTCCGGGATCTAACACTCAGTGGCGTGGCGTGAATTGCGATATATCGATTGTTATGCCATTTAAACCTATAGTAAAGAATCGATTATTAAGGTGTTCGCTGCGAACACCCTGTTTATCGATCCTTTTCCATAGGTTTAAATGGCATAACAATCGATAAATCACAGTTCACGCCACGCCTTTGCTAACACTCTAGGTATGACTGCTTTGTGGGTTTAAAATTTGATTTTCGGCTCTAATAAATAGTGCAGTCTCAACATTCCCGCGAATCTCGTGCGAGAGAACACTTATAAATGCGTGCAAGAGTTTCTTTGCTGGGAGCATTTGAAAGACATGAGAGTGTGGTCAATGTGTGATCGTGTGAGTGTGACTGTGTCACGCGGGAAACGGACCGTGCCGTGACTTCTCAATCACTCTCAAAGGTTATTTGATCAATTAGCTTTATAATTCATACGCGGTCAACGCCCGGCCCCAGTACACTGTAACGTGACCTCATAGTCGGAACTGCGGACAGTGAAAATCACACCTCTTGCACGGAAGTTTCAGCAGCTTTTTAGAAAATCGTTTGAGCTTCTAATATACAGGTTATCCAAAAGTCACGCACCAGTGGCCCTAACTTTAGTTCTAATTAAGATATCGATTTGCGGTTTAAGACATGTTTCCTCACATTGATAGGTAAACTTTTTTAGGTGCTTTCCAGTTTTAGACCCCCTCAGGTGGCGGGTGGGTGGGGTGCAACTCAAAAATTTCAAATGGCCACCCACCTCATGGCCAGTGGTGCGTGACTTTTGAATAACCCTGTATAGGTACTTCCCAAGAAGCATTTTTCTCCGGAAAAATCGCGATTTTTACAAATTAAGTTGCGATTTCTTCTCGAATTTTTGGCGGTGAAATCGCTAAAATCGTCAACATTTGAGCGATTATCCTCGATCGTGTCGCGATTTTATCTCTATTAAATCGCGTTCGATAAAATCGGAATGTCATTCCGATTTATCACGATTTTTTGCTCGATAGTATTTGATAAAATCGCGATTTAATTTCGAATTTATGCGTTGAAATCTCAACTTTTTACCCGATAATATTGCGATTGATCGACTTCTTGATAAAATCGCGATCACTACCTCTCACTATCTGTTTTCTTCTAGCTCTGACCGTATGAGAAGTGTCTGAAAAACTTAGTAATTCTTCTCTTGAATAGTTGAGCAAACAAGGTTTTTTTTCTTCTTTTTTTAAAGAGGTGCCCAATATAGGGCAAATGGTATAAAGAAAAAACAAAAGAAAAAAAAAAACAATGCCGTTGAATTATTACAACTTTGAAAATTGGCAACGGTTACATCCTCGCACGCACTGCGTGTGCGGCATCAATAATAATTTCTAGAAGATTCGCTCCTGATATCCGGCGTTGAAGTACCTGGAGTTTTGGCAGTTGAAGTTGAAGCACTTCGAAGGCCCTGTAAATAAACACACGGGTTTCTCCTCAAAATACATATCAATTCATACTCTTTCAAATACTACCCCATAGTAGCACAGTGCGCGAAATAACTCATCAAAAAGAAAGTAGGTAGGTAAAGCCGGTAATTTTTATAAGTTTAAAAACCGTAGGTACGCCCTGAAGTATAAAGAAAACTCTTGGAATTAGAATTTAAAAATTTGACGTAAAAAAGTTGTGGATAAATAAGTAAAACAAAACCAAGACGGTGTTTTCAATTTTTGACGTATTTGTATTTTTAAAAAAATACCTCGTGGTTCTTCCTCTTGGGTTTAGTATGCTGTCTCTTTACGAGTTTTTTTTTTTTTTTTTTTTTTTTTTTAAATATGTCTTTTTCTTTTTCTTAAAAGTTTTACGTCAGCTACTGGGGTAGGTAATACAAATCTTGAGAGCAATTCTTCCTGTACAGTGCATCAACAATTTTCTACTTTTTTTAATATAGAGTACGTTTCTGTCGAGAAACCATTGGGGTGTCACTCCGAAGTTCACGCACTATTGACAATTCCGACAGCAGCGTGGCGTGCTTTGCGATATATCGATCGATCTGCCATTTAAACCTGTGGAAAAGGATCGATTATCAGGGTGTTCGCAACGAACACACCTTAATGATCGATTCTTTACTATAGTTTCAAATGGGGAAATATCGATATATATATCGAAGCACGCCACGCCACTGAATTCCGAGTGCGGATGAGACACGCCGAGATTCAATAGATCGTGCTTTTCTGCCGTTTCGCGACCGGGCTGACTGGCTACTGTCTCGGGGACATTTTGAGCCGTAATCAAAAATTTGAGGGCGATTTGTCAGGAATAGGGGAAGAGGAATGATTCGAAATTGATTCGAAGGGCAAGATCGTGCGTGTGTTGTCGGGCGCCAATCAAGAGAAATGTTAGACGCACTGTCAAACGCCACGTGCTACGCCAACAACTCCTGATGCGACATAGCTGCCACTTGATGTTCCAAAATGTTCGATATATGTTGTTAGGTATGAGTGTCGCCTTACTGTGTGGGTAAAAAAAAAAAAAAAAAACTTTGTTTAAAAAAACGGTTTACTAAGTTTAGTTCATTTGGTTTTTTTGTGTGTGTGACTATAGTCATGAAAATGCCATAGCAGAGAAAAGGTTACAGCACATACACTTGTCTCCAAGTTTAAATTTAAACAGGAGGAACTGAGGGTATGCTTAAGTGGTAAAATGTATCTACGAAAGCCGCAGTGATAATCTTTATGCATGGAAATGACTCTAAAGTTATTTACATGGTTTTACCGATTCAACACACATAATATTAAGGGCGAGTCTAACGTCAAACGGCATTAAGCTCAAAAACTGATGCTGAATTGCAACGCGGTAGGCGATTGAAAAAATTATTGGCACCGCTCAGCAGCTGTTTGGTATCACATAATCCCTTTCGGGCGAGGGAAAGTCTACAGCTACATCACGTGACCATTTGGAAGAAGGGGAAAGGATTATACTTATCATTACGTAATATTGAAAAAGTACGTTTTGGGAGGAGAGGAAGGCACGCATCAATGGCCAAAGTGAAAAAATTCGTATCTCCATCGCAAAGTATATTTAAGCGGTAGGAATAGTACAGAAAATGTATTCGACTCCAAAGCAGCTATTTGGCTATAAGGCATCTGAAGTGAGGTGGAACATAACATTTTACTTTCTCGCTCCCCTTGCGGATAGAGGAAGTATGGTCATCCCCCCCCCCTCAAAAAAAAGGTCAAAATTTCATCATTTCTAGAAGTCTGAAGGTGTGCCTGGAGTAAAAAAAAAAAAAAAAAAAAAAAAAAATTGAAAAATGCGTGTCCGTCCGTCAGGGCATCCCCCAAATTTGTGTAATTACAGAAATATCTCAAATAAATCTATCCGTTCAGTTTCATTCAAAATTTGCAGAGAGGAACATATCTATGGTCTTCCTATGCACGTCAAACGATTTTAGGGTAACCGAGGGGGCTAGGGGCAAAACTTGATTTTTATCGAATTCACACGGAGAGCTCACTTTAACAAACTAGCTGTAGATTTTGAAAAAAATGCCTTAAATTCTTTGAAAGTTGGCAATGAGCATCACCTGGATCATTAATTTAAGTTACTGAAAGATCTTTGGACTAAACTCAAAATTGAAGGGGTACGAGGAACAAAAGAGGGGCTTTTTGTTCCGCAAGATCACACGGAGAGCTCACTTTTTTTGAGATGTCATCATGTGAAGGAAGAAAAAGGATACAATAAATTTTGAGAGCAAAAGGAAATAGAAAATTTCAAGAAAAGAATGACATTGAAATTATGGGTATCGTTGGATGAGAAGAGAAATTTAAAATTATTGCTCATATCTTTAATTTTATATATTTATTTTTCTTTTAACAGAGATACTGTCCAAAATACATACATATAGGTCGCTTTACAGCACTCCCTCGCGCTCTACGACCCCTAACCTCCACTGCTCTCTTTCAAACCACAAATCTTGGGGGATTGAGCACAAAATACTGTCCAAAATACTTCGAAATTTTCTATGAATATTATTTAGGCGAGAAAAATTTACAGGAAATTCTTCATTCAGGAACATTCTTCAGAGCATGTTGAATCATATCTTTTTAGATATTATTCATATCTGCCCACGCTCACCCCACACCCCTCTTCCCTTTTCCGGTGAGGGATATTGCTACGATGCGGTTTGACTGTTTGACGTGCAAAGGACATCCGCGGAAAGGATAACATTAGGATAGGTCACGCCACCGCGAGACAGGGAAACGACTTTGATGCGTACGTGTTTGACCTGCAGTGGCGTCGCGTGTTGCGATATATCGATTGATCTGCCGTTTTAAGCTACGGAATAGGATCGATAAACAGGGTGTTCGCAACGAACACCTTAATAATCGATTCTTTACCATAGCTTCAAATGGAAAGGTATCGATATTCGATCATTCACGCCGCGACAATGTTGACCTGGCGTGCTAAACAAAAAAAGCGCGTATCTGAACGCACTTTACACCTAAGTTACGCGATTTATAGTGGTGTGAAGTGCGGGGAACGGTGCCCACGAAGACGCCACACCGCGGCACAGCGTGCCTCGATCTCATCTTCGCTTGACTTATTAATTACGATAATTAGGGAAGCGTCAATTACACGACCGACCTGTCATAAGAACAACGGATACTGAGAGCGAGGTTCGTTTTTGTCGTTTCTAAAACGAAAGAACGTAAATACATTTCGACGTTGCAAAATTTTCACTAGCAAATTTTATTTTAACCGAGAAACTGCCAGGCGTCTCTCACTCGAAATTCCTCTGATTTTTCTTCTAAATACATGCAAATCATCGGCAAAATCGTGGTCAGTAATTTCACAGGCATTATTCTTTATACAAAGTATAATATTTGAGTCAATTTTACAAACTTGGAATGAAGTTATGTTCTTTCCTCAAGGAGACGACTATTTGTCGCTTCCCGGATGAAGAAACGTAACTCCATTCCAAGGTCGCAAAATTGACTCAATGAATTTTATTTTTTACAAGAATGCACCTTCGCAATTTTTGTTGAAATTTGTCTGATTTTTGCTTAACTTAGGCAAAAAATCGGAAAAATTTTCAATTAGGAATTCCCAAGATTCTTTCGATTATAAAACAATTTGAGGGGGGAAATTTGGCAACACTGGCATGGAGTTACGTCCCTTCGTCCAAGAGACTACTATTGTCTCATGGGCGGAATCCTCCCCTGGAAACTTCACATCTGGGGTCCTGGCCCCTGGAGTCCCAGTTGCATTATTCAGCATCAACAGGAGAGCGCGAGCGGCGTTCTTTCACCTTTCACGTCGCCGCGCCGCACAATGGAACGAGCTGATTGGAGAGGTCGGACAAAATTTTGAAACTTCAAGAGCTTATAACTCCGCTCATACAAAATTTTGATGTTCAGAGAGTGGCTCCATTGGTTTTCTCATAAAATTTTCTTCTAAAAGCACCCCTTATAGTTGAAAATGTGACGAAATAAACATCAAACTTCGCAATGGACTACCAGACAAGGTACGAATTTTAGCATTCTGATACATGTTTCTGAACCAGAATTTCACGTAGAACACGATTTGCGCAACGAATATTACTGAAACCAATCCCTAACGGAGATATTAACATTTTTATTTCACATTGGTCACGAGGAATTTGAACTGCCCGGTCACAAGAAACTCAAAGCTCTACGTGAGTCAAATCGCGCACTTCAACGGTTTCAGCAATCTTCTCGATCGAGCAATGTTCATTTCCCACCATGTGTTGTTCAAACTATAAGCAATTTGCTACAGCTGAGCCAAAGCGTCAAGATTGAGGTTGCCAGATTTTTATATCTCAGAGACTGTCATGATAAACGTTTAGCGCGCGATGTGAATCACGTATAGAGCATTGGGTTTTATTGAGCGGGTGGTTTGAATTGACGCATCAAGAATCATGAAATATCTTCGTAAGGAGATAATTTCGGTAATTTTTGCTGTGCGCATCGTGTTCTACGTGAAATTTTGGTGAAGAATCATGTATCAGAATGCTGAAATTCGTACCTTGTATAGTGGTCCATTTTTGGCCAAAATGTCATATCCGACCTCTCTAATTGACTCAATCCACTGTGCGCCGCGCCAAAGCTGCCCCAGTTGTTCCTGGGACAAAAGCTCATTAACATTAATCGCGCTGAGATTTTATCGCTCCAATTTGCATTCATCTGTAATCGTCTGCCTTCTCAAAGAAAGAGCCATGGAGTTTTTTTTTTTTTTTTTTTTTTTTTTTTTTTTTTTCATAGAGGTGGTACCAATATATTAATTTCTTCTAGTCGTACTCTTCTGCGCTTTTGTCGAGCCTCAGCTGGCAAAGCTCGCAATATAACTTGTAGAAAAATATTTAACTGTTAATTTCCACGAGTTTGGATGTTATATGTGAAAAACTCTTAAAAAACTCGTGCTTACATAAACTGAGTTCAAATTTTGGCCTAAAAAATTCGCGAATAGAGAATTAATGTACAAATTGGAAGCGTGAGCTGAACGTTTTGCGTATCTTCCTAATGAAAAATAGTACATATTATTTCAGCTATTTGGTTTTGCTCCTAATTTTTTTACAAATTTTTCATAATTTTTTTCCTGTATAAATTTTACATCGTGTGCCACTGAGGGTTAGAACTTGAAATAGAATCAGAGTTCCAGGGTGTCGGCGTAAAAATTTCAAATCTATGATGGGATGAAAAATTTTCATAGGGTCTTTTTACATCTTACTATTTTTCTTCTTTCTGAGCCCGGAAAGTAATAGGGAGAATTCCATGACTTTGAGCCATGATTAGACCAATTATTACTAACGACCATGGTTTATTGAGGTCCACGCAGATACACAAAAGCACAATCTAAACATAGAACCTACTATCTGCAAGTGCAATCCTCGTTTGTTAATGAGTGATTTTCACAAAATACCTAATTAGACGAAGTGACGCTGTGAGCTGCCTCAGTACAGTAAAAATAAATTGAGGTGGTTGAATCAAGTTCATTCGTTTTAAGCAAGCTGGAGGGAGGCTGGAATTAGCTGTCCGCGCCAACTGAATATACTATCACTCTACATGAAGTCTTTCGCGATCAGTCTTTCTCAGACCGCCTTCAATATCCCGATTGGCAATATGCGCGGTTTGGGAGCAATATTAGCGCAGAGTGGCCACTTCCACTCCGTTTAATCGTAACATTAGCAGATTAGCATCACTCTAATCCTAATATTTAGCACTCATTCATAAGCAGGTCGCCTCCAAAATCCTAACAGGCAATGTGAGTGGCTTTGGAGCACTATTGGTTGCTTGCAGCAGAGCGACCAATTCAACTCTCCTCAATCGTAGTGTCGACTGATTATCACTGCAACCATTTTGACCAGCTCGTCCTCAACATCCAGACAGGCAATGCGAGTGACTTAGGAGCAGTAACAGTTCCTTGCAGCAGTCTATTAGATCCTACAGCCGCCATAACCGTCTCATTAGGCGAAATCCTGGAGGCCTACTATAAATTTACTGATTATCCTTGTCACCTGCGCGAGGCACAAATTAGAAGTATCTCTGCCCGCCGCTCGTTGCTAATATTTTTATGACTGCATGGGTGCGGGCGTGGGCGCCCACCGTATCGCTCTCAAAGGGCGCAACCAGGCGCATAGCATTTCGACGAAACTATTTTAATGCATGCACGCAAGTGTTGCGAATCTAATCAGCGGCGAAGCACACCGATCGCTAGTGCCTTCAATTTATTACCCAGGAGTTTTCCGCGACTAATTATTGTTCAGTGGAATCGGATCTCAAGCGTTTCGTGTTCGTGTGTCAGTTTTTGGACTCGGCCGCTAATGCGGAAGCGCGCATCTCATTGAGATTGAAGATATACATGCGCTGCCGTCCTGTCGAAAAACGCCGTATGAATAATGGACGTTGCCAGATTACCTGTAATACAATGTAAATTATCTGAGCTATTCGGGAACACTTCCCTAGTAGCAGTGGCTGTTGAGAAAAGTTGTAAAAAAACTCGTAAATTTTAAGAGATCTCTTAAAATTTACTTTGAAACCACTGAAAATTACGTATAAAAACTCTTGAAATATTCGTATTAGGAAATCCTTTTTGGGACCTTTTTTACATAAATTTGAAGACAAATTTTAGGTAAATTTTTTACGTAAATTTTAAGTAAATTTTTTACGTAAATATTAAGTAAACTTTAAGTGAAACTTACGTAATTTTTTTTTAACTTCCTACGGGCAAAAACGAGGGAAAAAAGTGGTGAACAGAAAAGTATAAAAGGAACAGTTGCAGCCCATAAAAATTGAGGATATAGTTCATTGATTTTTACGTAAATTTTACGTTTTCTTTTAATTAAAATGACACTATTATTTTACTCAAAAAAATTCCCCACAAGGGTTTCCTAAAACGAAGATTTTAAGAGTTTTTTTACTTAAAATTTACCAACCCTTAAAATTTACATGTTTTTTACATTTTTGGGACAACTTTTTGTAGATCTTTTTTTAAGAGCCATTGCTACTAGGGTTTCCTTCGACTGGGGTTGATTTAAAATGTCTATTCATACTTTTTCTGAAAAAATGATATTTTCCCAAGGTAACTTGGCAACATTGGAATGCTCATATGGCGTTTTTCTTTAGCGCAAGCAGTCACAGTGTGGTCGAGCCCGACTGCCCTTTTCGGGTGCGGTGGTGTACTCGGACCCGGGCGGTGTGCGTGAAATAATTTCGCCTGCGTGCGACTCGAACAGAAACCAACATTTCCTCGTGCACCAACATTTTAGCTTTTTTACCGTCTCCGTGCCAGTCCGTGGAAGCTCCTTCTTTTAACTCGTGTCCTGTTGCCACATCTTGTATTCCGCCCTTTTCATTCAATCCAAGTTAAGTAGCGGTGATCGCGATGAGTTGCGATTAGATCAGAATATATCGTGGTTTTGTCGACGTAATTTTTATTGCTATATTCTCGGATACAAAATTGAGGTGATACGCGATTTCATTGCATAAATTTTGCAATAAAATCGTGATTTTATCGACAGCAACTCATCGAAATATCATCGAACAAAAAATCGTGATAGATTGCAATAAAATTTCAAGTTCATCGGACGCGATTTTGAAAAGATAACATTGCGAAAGGATTAAGGATAATCGCTCAGATGTCGATGATCTTGGCGATTTTATCGCTGAAAAATCGTATAAAATCGCAACTTAATTTCAAAATATCACGACTTTTCTGCTCAAAAATGGTACTTGTAAAGTACAGCAATATAGCAATCATGAAATTCGAGTAGTTTAAAAAAAGAGGGGCTGCTAGGTTTACTCAATTCTGTTGGTGTAATTAGAGAAAAAGGGGCAAAAATCATCAAAATGAAAATTTTCTTCACCTAAATTGTAGTATTAGAGACTACAAAAAACAAGTGAAAAGAAACATGTAGGAAAACTTTTAGCACAACTTTTTTAGAGGATATATAGCCCTGGTTGGTCGGAAAAAGTAAGTTATGCCACGAGAAACAAAACTAATCTGTATACTTAGGATAGGTTATTGTACTTCCTGGCTGTCTGAAAATTGGCAGTTTTATGAATGAAATTACATCTTACTCTTGGCGCCATCCAAAGACTCTTTCAAATGCGACTTAAATAAAGGGGGGCAATTTTCACCCGAACATAGAAAAAGGCAACTGCAGACCGTGAAGTAACGAACGAACTAAGTAGCGTACGTAAAAATGAACCGATGGTAATTCTACTGCCGTTATTTTCCCCTCTTCCGTTTTAACTGTTACTTATTGGTTTACATTGTATTTGTAATCACGCGAGGACTGTATCCGCTTAACAGAACTCGAGTCTCGATTCTTAAGAATTGGCAGTGCGGTACGAAATGAAAAAGGATGTACTACTTACGAAAGCAAGTGGGAAGTTAAATATGTATACAATGTACCGACATGTATCAGACACATTTGGCTGCCAAATCTCTTCGAAGAGGCCCGAAAGAGGTGTTGTGCGAATAGGTAAGTACACCCCACTCGTGTGAACTCTTACAGTAATAAATTTTACATACTTAAATGCTCTTATTCAAAATTACTAATGTTTGAGGGAGGAAAAAAACATTTTAGTCAATTAATTTTGTGATTTGTTTTTCTTCATTTCTTTCTTTCAAAACAAGTAGGTTCAATGATAATATTTGCGGCAATCGCCTGAAGGAACTACTGGATTTTTTTTTAGTTCAAGCTTCCTATTTTTGAGTATCGCGCGTAAGGCATGTGCTGAACGAAATACATTTGAAATGTTTTCATTGAGAGTGGTTTTTCAATAAGCGTATGCTTCAGATGTTTTACGAACATTTTGTGTCCTGGGTCCTTCATGTTCAAACCATAGTATGCCCACTTAAATCTGGCAAAAAGATGTATTCCTTCTGAGGTAGGATAGTTATTAATCAAATTATCACGGCTGGCTTATAATAAATCAATGTATTTTTCATGTTTTAATGATCAATTGCGCCGTTTCCGTAAGTCACAATGTGGCTTATTTCTGAAACAGAGGATCGTAGAAGGGATGATGCATAGCCCCACCGTCGGTAAATTACGTGACATTTACAAGGTGGGGGAGGGACAAGTGTCAAAAATCTATAAAAAGGTACTCTTCTTCCCCGTTTCAATGTTTACTCTATGGAATTTATGAACTGGAACGTCTCCGAATATAAAGTACATGCTCCTGTTCATTGTTAACCTTCCCTCCGTATCCACGTGTGTGATGTGAATGTCCCGGTTCACAGCTCAGGTAATATTGACACGCGAGTACAATTTCATACGAGGTGTCTCAGAGGCATCCGTCCGTAACGCCTTCACTCTTTCATCGCTGTCCTCAGGTCCTCTACTACTCAGGTGCTTATTATAGCTGACAGTGATGTAGAGTCGTGATTATGCGAAACTTAAACGTCGGGACACTTCCCGCCAAAAGTTGAGGCGGCGCGAACAGGACGATCGCTGATTGGTCAGGTGATAGAGCACGCTTCCCGCCAAATGTTGAGGTAGTGCGAAAGATGACCGCTGATTGGTCAATTCGCACGCTCAGTCAACAGGCGGGAATGTTCTAGCATTTTGATTTAACGCGACGAAGATGAAGTTGCGCTCATGCGAGTCGCGGGAGTAAATGTGTTTTCGAAGTCAATTATCTTCTGATAAGAAGACGTGGATGATTGATATTGTTAAAATCAATACGGTTTGATCGGTTTCATTATAATGTATTTTTAATTTTTTACAAATACTTTCGGCGTGACTTTTCTTGTCGACATTAATGCTGTTACCCTCGTTGATCAAGATTTGGGATGAGTGGGAGTTTATTTCCATGCGAATAAATTGATATTAGGTTATAACTCGTTCGTTTGATTTTGCTTTTCGTGAAAACCCCTCTTAAGATACGGAAGTAGCGATGTTACGGTAAAAAACTTCGTGGGACAAAGAGACAGGTCATTCTAAAAGTTTAGTCGAACAATTTATGTATTTTTCCTTGGAAGCCCTTGTTTTCATCATTTCATGACAGATCTTGAAAGCAAGCTTCAATTTACGCTACCTGTAGATATTTTTTCTCTTCTTCTCCAATAATATGGGCCGAAACAAAATTTCATTACGTGCAGTCTAAATCTAATTTGTCTTTGATGTTTGACACGATGGATGAAAATAAGGTGAGGCATTTCATCCTCCAAGCACATACGGGGATGGGCCCCGAAAAATATTTTCATCAGGTCTTTTAGCTTCAAATTTTCTACAAGTCTCATACGAGTACGAGGCTTTGTTTACTCAACAGCTTAAAGAGGAAGCTTTTTTAAGGAATAAAGAGCGGGTGGACTAGGAAACCCAATGCACTGGACCATTACTTTTTCAGGATTCAAACAGATGTCAATCGTGAAGGTGCTGGTAAAAACGCATTATTAGAGCATCACTAGTTTTGGGGGGACAGATGGTTAGATGTTGGTACCACAAACGCAAGGTAAATATTTAACGCCTGTTGAAGCGGTGCAACAGTTGAATACATGAATCTATTGAAATGTCACCAACACGTGCACGTGAGAGTGCATCTTGCACCGAAAAAATTACGTCCTCGCATTTTCATCAGCGCGACTTTTCTCGGCGTAGGTATACACACGACGCACGTTGACACAGGCTACTATAATAAAGCGGGAGAAGTGCGGGATATTTATTATCTGATGTGCTAAAGACACTTAAACCGCATTTCCGATGAAGTTTCCTGGGATGGTTTCAGGCACGTCGCTCGATACATGTGACATTGTGATGAAACATTTAAAGTGGCATCAAACCGACCACTTAAAAGAGCGATATTTTCTCTTTAAAAAAAAAAAAAAAAAAAAATACGGGCATACCTCTAGGAAATTTGATTTTCTAGGGGATACATACAATTTTTAACTACTTTCGTGTCGAGTTTGCAAGCGAAGAGATTCGAGGCAGAAATGTAGGTCGATCCTTAAAACTTCCTCGCTTTAAAATTTCTTTAAATGCTCTTTGCGTGCATTACGATCTTTACACTTCAGATACTTTTTAAGAGATTTTAACGAGTGTTTTAAAAGGTCGTGCCTATTGTACGTAGATCAGGTAGTCTTCAGTTATGCACGAACCCGTATAGATTAATTTTATGAAGCCCTCTCAGTAAATTTGCTCTCCGAAAATTGAGTGCTCTAGATAGGGAGCGGCAAGGGTCAATTGTGACGTAAAAATAAAAATAAAATTCGGGCTCGCTGGATTTCTTTTTCCCCCACGGCAACGCAAACTGGTGACGAAAAGAAAATGCCAATTCCTCGTTAAGCATAGGAAAATCATTTTAACTGAATGCTAAAGGCGAGGGGAAAAATGCTTAGATGGAGAAGGCATAAAGGTAAAGAAGAAAAAAAATAAAAACAAATCAGCACGATATTTTTAAACTGCAGCATGAATGTGCTTCTCTCTTGCTTACTTACTCACTTATCCGCAATGTCAATAAGTACAGGTACATGAGTACTTAGGAACTATTCTATTTGTTCCAGGACGTACCTGATTACGGCGCCGAGGCAGGTGTACCCAACGATGATTTACAATGTGGCGGCGTTCGTCTTTGACAATCGTGTGGATGCAATCACAGTGAGGGCAGCCGTTATCGTCGATAATCGGGAGCTGGTTTTCGCGGTGGATACAGCTCTGCCACTCGCACCTCTTACGATTCCCTTGCAGGTAGGTCCAACTATTTGAGTTTTTTAGAGAAAGTCTAAGCTAATGATCGCTGTCAAATACTATGGCGCGGCGCGGCGCGCGCGGCGGTGCACTGAACCGGAGTGCCGTGTATGTTGCCTATCTACTAATTGAAGGAGCTCCCTTCGTTGAAATAACAAAATTTCAATATACTTGAAATAAGTTGCACTGAAAACCACTAATCTTACTTCTAATCATTTGCTCGTTTCAAATCGGAATTTATTGACTAAATGCGCTGTTAACATTTTAAAATTCCATGGTGAAAAAATTTCAAGTTTAATACAAAAATAGCCACTATTAGTCAATGACTGGGTTGCGAAATACTACCTGAGGTATGGAGCCTTACCTACATTTCCTGGAGATCATATCTAATATCAAATGAGTGAACATCGTGCAAGATAATTTGCGGCGTCATTAATTTCTTGTCATATATCTCATTATTTTAAAGAAACGATGAACATTTTCTCTTGGAATTTTAATTGAGTTTTCATCATTTTGTATATGACACGCAAGGAAAATATCGAACAATAACGTTCATCGATTGATTGTTGAAAAAATAAAAGGACAACTGAAACGTTTAAACATCGCAACTTTTCGCACCTTCACGGGAACATAAACACGGAGCTGAAATTTTTTAACACCGTGATTAAAATGCATGTCGTCCGTGAAACAGCGAGAATATGTAACGCGATCGCGGAGTCTCGACAATCCCGCTCCTACAACAATTTTTCCAGACGGTACCTCCATACATTTTTTTTACGGAATGTTCAGAGAATATTTTTGAAAGAGTAAAAAGAAATCACACAAAATTGCGCGCAATTATGGTGGCCAGCCATTATTCCAAGAAAGAACCGTGACAGGAAATCTAAAAATTGCAAACCGAGATGGTGGTCTCGTAATTCTATCATCGACGTGTAAATACTCATAATCCTTCAAATCCAACTATCATCGTCTCAATGCTTTAAATTAAACTGTGCTTTCAAAAGAGTAGAGCGCCTTCCTCAGAGTGATGCAACAACTATTCGTGCATGGTGGTAGCATATTGGCCTAACCTTCCCATTTGAAGGCGCTTTGCGCGTTTATATATCACGATCGAATAGTTTCTGTCAATCCAAGAAAAAGGATAAACTATGGGTGAAAAATTGCGCACCAACTTGCTTATGTGCCATTGGACTGTATTTCTATCATGTTTCTTTTTTTTATAGATCCCAATCGCTGCCTCCCGGGGAAATTACTCCCTTAATGTTCGCGGATCTGACGAACGTAATAGACTCATCTTTACAGAGTCCTCAATCTTGGTATTCTCACCAAAGTTCCTCTCAGTCTCCATTCAAACAAGTCGGCCTATCTATTGCTCAGGGCAAACTGGTAAGGATATCATTTCGGTACATTATCCCTCAGGTATATATTTATCTGACTAAAAAACCGTAATACCGGCAAATTCATTCGCAATTATAGCTTCGACGGCAACGATAAAATGGATTATAGATTCAACTAGGTTGAAAATTCGGTGCCCCACTCATGCCCCTTTCCTCTCTTTAACTTCCACCTCCGTCAATGGCCCAACTTAAATATAAAATGGAGTAGAGAGCTCATTTCATTGATGTTGATTGTTGTAGCAGGAATTATTCCTATCAGAGAATTCGCAATTTTGATCCTCTCCGGAGTCGCTAACCTACATCGTCAGGTGAAATTTTCTGTCGTCTATATTTTATGAGACCAATCATTTTTTTTTTTTTTTTTTTTTTTTTTTTTTTTTTTTTTTTTTTTTTTTTAATATATATAAACACACCTCAATGAAGGCGAAAATTCCCTTATGGAGATGAGTATCTATTTCCCTGTTTTGCCATCTAACGAATGAATTCTAACTATCCTATCCTTCGAGACTCTCTTTAACTTTTCATTTCGGTGTTGTTAGACTCAGCGGGGATCGGAACTTCCATTCATTTATCACTTTCCAGCTAATAATGAGTTAACAAAATCACATGGATATTTATGCTTGCTACTGTTCCATTACGTAATCATTTATTATTTTCATTCTTTCCCTCCATATATCCATCGCGCAGTCTTAACGCGCAGCGAGCGGGAAGTCTCGGCTGTAGAGACGCGCGGAATTCGAAATGACGCGTCGTATTACCTCCACCCCCCTCCGACCATTCCAGAGCCATCCGTAACCAACATTTGAAGTTTCAACTATACCTAGGTACATACTTGAGAAAACTTAACCAAAGGCATCAAATTCTGCAATTGTGAGACTGCCTTAGTAGCATAAGCGGCGCCCGGATATCTGTCGGCGTGTGCGGAGCGTCATCTTAAAGTGCTCTTAACTCTCGCGTCTCACTCCTAGAAAGTATAAAATATCAAAACGCATTGAAAAATACAACTTATACAACGGACATTTTTTGTTTGATTCTGCAAGGGGCATTTCACAATGTACTGTACTGAGGAAGAAAAAAAAAAAAAAAAAAAAAAAAAAAATCGAACACGAAAAAATATGAAACATGGCAACAATGCGAATTTAAATTAATATAAACTCAAATTTTGTGACGTTTCCCTATAAAAACTCAAATTTTGTGACGTTTCCCTATCAAACGTATTTTTAGAAGAAGTTTCACGCAAATCGCAGTTCAAAATCTTTTTTCGTTCGACAGATATGGAATTTTAGTTTTACACTTGGCAACGCTGCTGCGCAGAAAGAAATTCATTATAGGCCTAGAAATGTTTTAAAAGGGTGTATCTAACTAAAGCAGTAGAACAACAAACCGGAAAATGGTTCAAATCCACGCCGTGTGCCAGGGGCCTTTTTGCCGTCATTCGTGCATTCGATCTGGCAACACTCACTACCTCACTACATACTACGAGTAGTACGATTGGAGTACTACGCGTACTACGATGAGTACGATGACGAATTCTTGGTCTCTCATTGGTCCGTTCTGTTACGAAGGTTCATTCATGAATTACATAGCACGCATGGCGCATGCGTCGCACGTGACGCTACCAAGCACATGGTTTTTGTAAACAAAGCGAAAGCAAAGCAAACGGTGATTTTAGTTTCTGAATTCTGTGATTCGTTATTTCTTCATCAATGTAAAATAATGTGATAAATAAGGAGTATCGTATTCAGCAAGAGTGCCAATATTGAAATACCTTCATTTAAATTTTAGCAAATAGGTATCTGAAGAGCAGAATTTGTCAACATGCTAAATGGTTACCTACTTTCTGATGTGAAGTTCAGATCAGCCAAAGATGATGGTCATTGATCAAATGTAGGTAGTTTAATTATTTCCCATCTTAATCATGCCACAGCTGGCTGTAATATTTACATCCAATTTACGTACGAGCATAGGCAATTAATTGTCAAATAAATCTATTGTATTCATATCAAGTAAGTAATAAACTTTTGAGGTTGGAATACGATGCGGAAGATTACATCGCTGAACTTACTTGCCTTTGTCACTAGCAATCCTGAACATTGGATATGTTGAATTCCTGTCCTAATAGGAAGAAAGCATCTCACGAGGGACTGAGTAAAATTTGTCAAATGTTACGGAGTAAATTTTTTTTTTATAAATTACAGCATGGCATGCGGTTGGCCTCCTATTGCATACTTGATCACTGAAATACTTTTACCCTTATGAACTAATATATTTTTTTAAAAATCTCTTTTTTCAGTTTACTTTCGACTACTAATACTACAATCAGATTTATTACCTTATGATGGTGCTGTCGACATTTTTGTTTTGGTGAGTTGACGGTGTAATATCTAATATACCTATTACAATTTTCCACCTAATTGTGTGCCTAACATTAATTTAGTACTCAACGTCATTCCTGAAGCCCAATATTTTCATTTCAGCTAGTCTTTAGTTTTAAATTCAGAATTATACTCAAGTATATTTAGGTACTTGATACCTATTTGATTTTCATTATAAGGCAGAGGGGCACACTTTTAACCCGACTGGCACACAGTCTAATGATTATGTCCAAAAAAGGAAGTTTTTCAGTGCTTGACCAAAAAATCACCAATTGGACAGTACGTTCTTTAGGTTTCATCACAAGCTCAACAATGGTTTTCTGAACAAACTGTGTTTTTTTTGCTCCAAACTATGTCTCTTTTAGACATTTGATTGGAATAAAACTATACCTAGCTGAAAACTATCAGAGACATGTCCATGTTACATAGTCATCAGATATAATACACACTTATTATATAGGTAACATAAAAAAATATGAAAGCTTAACAGCACTTGCATCATCAACTAGCTTACTTGCATATCGATGGTGAAAGTACCAGACCACATATCTCGGTTTGCGACGTTGCAGACTTCCTGTCATACTTCACTTCTTAAATGAAAAACCACTCAACGTCAGTTCTTGAAAACTTCCATGATTTTTCCTCTTTTTGTAGAGAAAACTCTGTGAAAATTTCAAGGAATGATATTGATCTGGTCTTCTCCAAAAAAATAAAATGTGAGCAGAGATTTTCAAACACCGCAAACGAGATACGTGGTTTGGTAGTTTCACCGTCGATATCATTTTATTTCAGGAGCAACCAGGTATCCGATAATGTTTATTTTCATTTTTTTAACAGGATTCTGAGGAAACTATTATTAAAAGATGGGTGTCACTGTACACAAACAATGGTGAGTTGAAATGATTTTACTTTCTGATCTTACTTACGTAAATCACCTCCCCCGCCGAACTTACTTTTTTAGTCACCAAAAATCAATATCCTAAAAAAGTGGCTTTTGCTCCTCTAGCAGCTATACTTACTAATACTAATGCTCTGCAATACTGTCACTTAGCATGTCCACAATTAGTTGATTGATGTAGTACAATAATATTATTAATTTCTTTTCTCTTCAAGTAAGGGAGTTTAGTTACGATAAAATTGTAGATTTTGATTTTTTGTTTTTAGAAAGAGGACAATAATATCCATACATTCTGCGATCTATGATAGAACATCTTAAGTAGATAACATTTTCCCTCTCCTTCTTTTTCCTACTCCTTCTTTCCTTATTCAATTTAAGTTGATGGAAGAACAGATTAGTCATCAAATGAATTATCTTAGCCGTCATGTAACAGAGAAACCACCGACTAATTTTTTATGTTTTTCAACAGGAGTTGCAAGTTTAAGCTTCACACTGCCTACCCTAGTCAAATCAGGTTATTGGAAAATACGAACCAAAATACACGATCAAATAGATGAGCAAAGGATCAAAGTTGAACTTTACTATCAGCCTTTGTTTGAGGTAATTTCTCCTGCAGTTCATAATTTTTTCTATACATAATCTTTATTCTAAGATTTATGTCTAACCGTTAAAAATAAGTCAGATATGGTGATTTTGAATAAATTGCAATTTCGTTCTGAGAACATATTCTTAATTTCAGTTTTTTTTTAAATTTCAGGTCCTTGTAGAATTGCCGCCTTTTGTCAAAGATTCAGAAGAGGAAATAAAGGGTACTGTTTATGGAATGTACTCATCTCAAGAACTTATCCATGCCAATGCTACAATTGAATGGTATGGGCTTACACTTGAAAATGATACAGCACCAGCCCTCCTCTTTTCTGAGTATACATTTTTTGTAAGTAGTCTTGGGTATTTTAAAGAATTCCTTACTTTATTATACATATTTTATAGTACAAGTATGGTAGAATTATAATTAGGTGGAAGAATAAATAGGAGGATTAGTGAAAAGATGTGATTTCACCAATCTGATGAATGTTTTTAACATAGAGCTCAGAAAATGCGAAAAAAAGGGAAAAAGTTATGATTGTATAATTTAACTAATTTACCATTTCTAGAGCAGATAAACGGACTTTAAAGAATTATATTAAAATAAGTAGCTATTAATGAGTTGTAAAAAACCACATGGATCAATATGATATCAAAAAGTCAAGAATAATTTATTGTTACCACAGTACAAATTCTTTCTTTCCTTCTTTTAAAGTTGCCAATCAAGCAAACTAATTATTTGAACGACTCTTACAAACTTTAAAAAAATCCACTTTTATTTGTTGCTTTTTTACGTACATTGAAGCTTTTTCAAAATAAATTGTGCACTTGTTTTAAGTGATTTTTTTGAGACATTGGAAAGTTTTAAAGCCTGCATCTGTGGTTCAAATTAGTAAAGTCAGCTTCATTAACACTGTTACGATTCAAAATTTCTGATCTTATCTAATGTTTTTTCTGAGAATATGGAGGTGAATTAACAAGAATTTCCTTTATAATAAGTATAGCAAATGCAAAAGACAGTTGTAAATTTTAAGCAATCATACATTGATAATCCTCTTTTAAATGAAGAAAAATAATGAGGGTGAGTATGAGATGTTGCGATGCAAGGCTGAAATTTTGTTATTCTTATCGGTGTGCCTGAACGACATGCTGATCAACCAGAGAGGCTTTAAAGACTTAGTGAAGTTTTTTCATCTCATGTGGACCGTTTCTAGACCATTGAACCTGCCAACAAAAGTTCACCTTTCTTTTCTACTTGAACCATCAATGAAGAGGATCTAATCTGATATGTTTTGGTTTAATTTTCAGAAAGGGAAAAAACAAGACGTTGCTTTGCCAATGAAAATAATTACTGAGGTTTTTGGCGACTTAAAAAATGTACTGATAGAACTAAAAGTAAAAATGACAGAGCTGCTGAAGCTGAAAACTAACTCCGGGTTCTGCCAAACTCGACTCACAGCAAGCCAAATTAAACTGAACATCCTCTCATCGACTTTACCTTACTTCACTCCTGGCATGTTATACAGAGGCCATGTATGTATGTATGTATTTTTTGAATTATCAGCAGGTAAATTTTTTATCATTTCATTTTAAACTGTTAGTTTATAATTTTCAATACAATAATTAACATTGGTAATGGCATTAACGGGTATAGTATTTTCGTCAAACAGAAAGAAAGATACTTCCATTTCAAATCGAATAGCATCTGACAATTCTGTCTGAAATTTAATGAAAGCCTTTTCTATGAACAATTTGACCCTTTGTCGGGCATATTAAATTATTTCTATTACAGAGGACTAAGAGAAAAAGTACTAAACCTATGAGGAGGAACTAGGCGAGAACAAATGTGTATGTAGATTCAATTGACAATGTTATAACCACCCGTCTCTACTTTGTTTGTTCCCTCAAGGTAATATTGTTCTACGAGAATCATGAGCAAGTGCCTTCAGACATATTGGAGTCATCGAATTTGATAATTCAAGCTTCAGCAGACGGATCCACAATCTATGAACATCAGTTCCAGCCGGGTTCGGATTCATTTGACTCCTATGAAAATTTTACACTCTTGGAAATGATCAAAACTAAATACTTGGAGGAGGGAACCATGGACTTTGAATTCATCATTCCACTCAATGCAAATCATTTGGAGATAATTGCAAAATACACAGATGAATCCAAAGAACAAGTTGAAGCAAAAATCAAGGCAAAGAAACAACAGTCTGCATCAGATCCTCTAATTTATGTGTGGACAACGACAGAAAATGCAGTTGTTGGAGATTTTGCTATATTTCATGTCAAGAGCAATTTCAGGATGAGCAACTTTAAGAGTTTAGTGAGTGAGTCATTTTTATGCTTTATACTCTTACATTAGGACAAGAGACTACCACAGGCTGAACAAAACACACTCTGACTTCTTGTTTCAAAGACGATTTTAAGATGCTCAAAATTAACCATTTGCTCCAATTTTTGGATTACATATCATACTCTGTAGTATAATATCATAAGAGTAATGCATAACGCCTGAGCTACAAAGTGCTCCAGAGTTTGGACCGCGAAATGGTCAGAAGGCGTATCTCCATAGTTATTAAAAATTTATACATACCATACGTTGTAAATATATGTACTTTCTTCTAATTAATTTATTTGCTTTATTTCTTTAGATTGTGTCCAAAGGAAGCATACTCCGAGTAGCAGAGCATGAAGCCAATGATATCCACCCCACAGTTACAACGATAGCAATACCACTGTCACCTGATATGGCTCCAGTTTTCCAGCTTGTGGTCTTTACAAAGACACAAAATGGGTACATCGTAGCCGATGGTTTAATGATGCCAGTGGATGGATTTGATAGATATGAGGCAGGTTGCATATGTTACTTTTTTGAGCCGTTTATGTCAACTTTCAAAATTCAATTAATCTTTTTCATTCTTAATGAAATATTTTATCCACAGTGTGGTGGGATACCTCATTATGAATGGAGGAAAATTTTTTGATTTTTTTTTGAGCTGCTCTGATAACAAGAATGGTCATTCATTTTGAACTCTCAGTAGAATCAGTAAGATTTTAAAAGAGATATGGACTCGATCAATAAGCAAAGTTTGGCTTTAAGTATCACCCAAGGATCTCACCAAACCCTTCTCTTTGGACACCTTGTATTCGATCCAACATAATTTTTTTTTATTATTTTAGTTGCAATGCATATCTGCTTGTTAGTGTGACCTTCTTAAGTTAAAACTCCTTTTGAATTAATTGCCTCATTATGCCATGGTTTGTGATTTAAAATGTCATCTCTTAACAACTTGTTGAAACTCCGAAATCTTCTCAGTTTCTTGGAGTGTAAGAAAGGAGTGATGTATAGAGGAATTTTTAATAGAATAGATTTTTGAGGTCATTCTTTTATGAGAAATAATATTTTTGTTTATTTTCTCGTTTTTCTTAGATGTCACTGGAGGTTAATCTAGGTAAAGATGTTAGAGGAGAAAGAGTTGAAATTCGAATAAGCGGAGATGAAGGTGCATACATTGCCTTTCAAGCACAACGATCAATGGCTTATCATATGCATGCTGGAAACGAAATCACAAAGTCAAGGGTCTCTGACAGTTTTTTAACGTTTGATAATTCCTCCAGGTAAGAAATTCAATTTTTAAGGATATTTTTTTTCCCACATGAGAGGAGGGACTTCTAAAAAAATCAGTTACTTAACCATGCCGTTTTGGGACACATATTTTGAATGGGCCCAATAATGTTGATGTGAGAAATGGCTATGATCTTGCATCTATTACTTTGTCGGATCCTGTTTCAGATAAGTTTACTCTTTTTATCTGATTATAGACATTGTTATTATGGAACCTATGCAAGCAGATGAAAAGAGTACATTTATCGGAAACAGGGTGCAAATAATTGATAAAAAGCTACTTTTTGTTGAATATTTATTTTCCGTAGAAGAAAATGAGAACATAGATGGACAAGTTACGAATCATATTGTCACTTTGCCAAAGGAAAAAAACGAAACTTTTTCCCTTTTTTTCTTCTCCAAAGTAAGCAAATCAACAGCTTTGCTTGAAACTTCTAAAGGACACTCTAAACAGAGCAAAAACAAATTAAAATTTTGAATTGAGATGGTAGTGTATCAACGTTGAAACTGCAAAAATATGTATGTTGTTAGCGACGTTTAAAAATCTCCGCTCCCATTTTATTTTATCAAAGAAAAACAACAAACATTATTGCTAGAAATTTTTGCAGAATATTTTTCGCCCAAATGTAAAAAAACAATAAGAATTTTTAAAAAAATGATGTGGAGTATTTTTCTATTTAAAAAACAAATTACAATAAGAAGTAAGCATCGTTGCAAACTAAGATACGCTTTTTTGTAGTTTCACTATCAATATGAGATATGTACCACTCAATGCATATTTGCTCTCATGACATTAGACTTCACTCACTTGAGTTCGTTAAAAGCACATCTTTCATAAATGTTTCTGTCACCAAATGTGTGTAGTTATAATATCATATCTGAAATATTATCTTGCGGTGATTCATCTCGAGTTTTTTCGACACTTCATATGATTCACGATTTGTGTTATGATTGACTTAGTTTGTTTCAGATTGTTGAACAAGATAAGTTGGCGAACAGAGGAAGGTTTAAAAAGTGTTTACTTTACCAGCAAGCTTACAAGTGACAATGCAAAGAACGTTTTTGATTTATCTGGCATTGTTGTAATTACAGATGCTATTTTTAACGGAGGATCCCGTTTGGGTAGGTTACCTTCACACCTCAGTACTATGAAAAGTAGAGATGCTTAGCAATTCTTTCATGTAGATGTCAGCTGTTGGTTAATGTAGACATGATTTATTTGGATAATTGATGTTACTTGAAAGTTTCCCTTTGTCGATATATTTTTGCTTACTTTAAAACTACACTTGCTCAAAAATTTGCTGCTTCTCACAGAAAAAGTCGGTTAATTTCTCTTCAAAATGAAAACACATCTGAACAGTTAAGAATATCCATTGAGATCAGAGATGACCAATCAGTTGAAATTAAATGCCTGACAACATGAATGAAGCACACTGGTTGACAAAATATTTCATCTTTTACTTTTTTAGATGAATGCGGTTCAGCTTGTAATTTGCTCGAATGTGCGTTACCATGTTCCCTATCTGGATGTTACTCTGTGGGTCAAAGATGCGACCAAACGGATGATTGCCCAGATGGCTCAGATGAAACTAATTGTGAGTGATTTTGGTTTCTTGTTAGTTCTCTAACATATTTACCATAATAATTTATAGATAGGTACCTTCAATACTAAAAGAGTCAGAGTGTGGGTAATGAAGTCAGTAAGAGACTTATTTTTTTTTTTTGGCTGTAAAAGGGAGAAAGAGAAATAATCGTGAAAACCCTAAATCAAAATTTGAAGACCCTCCCTGAAACTGTCATGATTTAAAATCTCTTTGGAAGTGCCCTATACGTAGGAAGTCCTATTAAAGACCTCTGTTTTAATTAAATTTCAGCTTTGGTGTTTCTTTCTCTCTGAACTTCAGGCCTGTTCTCATAGTTCAAAAAGCCACACAAATATCTGAAGCAGAAATCATTTACTGTTGTCGCACTGTAATAACCTATTTCAACGGCGTAAGTCTGCAATCACGTATCTCGTTTGCGGTGTCTGAAAATCTCTGCCTCTATATTATTTTTTTAAAGGAGAACAAATTGACATCATTTCTGAAGTTTTTGTAGAATTTTCTTCGCACAGAGAAGAAAAATCATGGCAGTTTTAAAAAATTGCCATTGAGTAGTTTTCTGTTTAAAAAATAAAGTATGACAGGAAGTGTGCGACGTCGCAAACTGAAATATGTGATTGCCGACTTACACCATCGATTTGTCATAAAACTGCTGTGCTAATCAGCTTAGAAGAAAAGAAAGAGAAAAATCCTCATTTTAAACCTTGAAAAATAATATTGTTTTGAATGCTGGAATTAATTGTCTTTGGACTAAATTAAGCGGAAAGTAACGTAGTCCCATTTAGGAAAAGAAGGAGTTAGTACTTAGTGGTGTTGCGCTTAACCAGCCACTCACTTTCTCTTGACAAAATTTCAAAATCAAGAAAATATACTCTGAATGTGAAAATAGGCATTGAACTTTATCTCTAACATCGAGTCTTATGGAGGAGTACTGAAAACTCCAAATTTCTTCTTCTTACTTCAATTTTGAAGGACTTGATTCCTTTCTGTTGAACTCAGTCTACATTTATATTGTTTCAAGTTGTGAACAATTATTTAACAGAATTAGAAATCAATGGCTGAGGCTGACGCAATTCATCTCAGATAATCAGGGAAAAAATAATAAAACGTACAGGAAGACCTAATTTTATTGAATTTCACAGGACTGACAAATGGATCCGTTACTTAGCGGAATCCGTTTATTCAAATTATGTTTGAAGTCCTTGAAGGGACAAGAAGATCGATCTGTTAAATCGCCATTCGCCAAATTGAGGTCTTGCTGTAAATATCAACAGTCAGTAGATGTGCTTTTATTTGTTTCTTTTAAGCGTAATCTATGATAGAAAAACAGCTAATATTTGGTAATGCTTGCAGGTTTTTATTCAAATTTCAATGATTATGAGTACCAAGTTTCCCGCATGAGTCGCAATATTGTAAGTATCATAAAGTTTCTTTCGGTGCAGAGGTTGATCAACATAATTCAGCAGATCAGCCTCAATGTATCTTTTTTAGATGAATCTTACATTTCAATAGATAAATACCTTAAAAACATCTAAATAGATCAGGCTTTCAGTTTTTCCTTGATTTCTCATATAGTAGGTACCATAACGAGGACAACTGATAAAGCAGACCAGTCGCATAACATAACTGCATTTCTCTTCAGTTTTGTCTTGCCCAGTTGAAAAACGCTAAATTCCAACATTCGGACCTCTGGCCTTACGAACCACTTCGTTTAAGTTCTCCTCAGTTGCAACAGTTGAGGGTTCCTATTAATCTTTCCATTTGGCTTTATACACTCAATGAGATACTGAGAGGAACTACAGCTACTGAGCTGAGCAGTAATTGCCTTTCTCTCATCTCCATGAGGGTCTCATTAAAAAAATAACTCGTAATAGGTATTCAAGGTGCATTAATTTCTTAACTTTTTGTTTTGAGATATTTCTAATATTTGAATTTACTGTTCACAGTTCTTGTATGATGAGGTCGATGGTGATTGGAGTCGGAGAGAAATAAAGAAAAATGATCATGAGGGGGTTGAGTTTGAGTCATTGACGTCACCTAAAACAGTCGATGACTGGTACTTCGTTGGTTTCAGCATGAGCAACCGTTTTGGATTTAGCATTTTTGCACCTACGCAGGTAAATTCAAATTACAAGGCCTTTTAAGTAAAACCACCCAGATCACTTAATCATTCTTGTCCAATTAACTAGAGCTTACTAGGCTGACAAATAGTACATGTACTGGATACACTTTTTGTCAGCTATATTAGCTTTCAGCAAATGCTTGGGTGTAACTTGGTAACTGTTCTTTTCGAGAACGAGAACGGCAAATTTTTCATCCAGTTTTTACACAAAGATTCTCACATCAGGTCGATAGCCTGGCCGGTGTTTCCACCTCTTATTAAAAGAGAGATTTTGAGGACTGAAGATGGCTGGTGCTTTTTATTTAAATCAGAAATATATGCATGTCTAGTTTCAATTTTAGAAAGCTACCTCCATGATAACAGTCGATTCTATGAGCTGCATGCATCTTCCCATAAAGTTGGTATGAGTTGAAGTGTCAGTGTGTGGAAACTGCAGTTTAAAGTTCATGCTGTGGTTCATTCATAAGTTACTGATAACTTAATTCAACATTAAAGTAATTTCCTCTTAACTGTCGTGGTCATTTGTATTTATAGTTCTCCAGCAAAAAACCATTAATAGCATCAGTCAACGGACCGAAACTGTGCAGAAGAGGGGAGCAGGTTGGATTACAAGTTTACCTTCGCAACACTGAAGATTTTGAAATGTTTGTGACAATTACTGTGCTGGAGTCTGCCGATTACAAATTCGTACACGTTGAGCAAAACGGAATTGTGTCCAGCTATGGAGCACGACTCACTGCGGGACAACATCAAATCCTGATTTATGTAAGTTCTTAAAAATTATTTATTAACATAATTAAGTCATTTATTTAGTCATTCATTATCCTGTTTAGTTATTTATTTATTTCTTAACTAATTTCCTAATTTTTTTTCTCTAAGCTGCTGCCTCAAACTCAGGAGCATGTCGATGTTCCTATAGCTCCATCTGTGGAACAAGGGGAGGTCGAAATTGAAATGACTGCTTCTACACAGGCTGGTTTCAAGAGGCTCTCCCACAAAATATTGGTCTTGGTGCGTGTATCATTTTAGATTCGGCAAATTTTTGTTTATCTTTTTTATGGTAGTGTTATGACACAAAGAAAAACTCAAGTGGCTTTCCAGAAAAATTATGATTTCCTTTGTAAGTTTTATAATTAGCTATTTGTGACCACACTCTTTTTTAGAGTTATACATGTTCGTTTTAGGAAATCCTAATGCACTAAAATATGTGACAAAACAACAGATGCTGTTAGGATAATAACACTTCTGATTACAGAATTAGACGAAATAATTTTTTTAAAAGTGTTCACTGCCTTGTAACAAGTATGAAAAAAATGAACTGGAAACATGACAAAATTGAACAAAACTCTGGTGAAATTCTATAATTATGCTCATTTAGAATTGATTTTCCTTTGTACTTAGCCAGAGGGAGGCATTGTTAAACGACACACTTCTACACTACTTGACTTGAAAAGCAGAGCTTTGGTGTTGCAATACCTAAACATAGAGGTGGAAGAATCCCCGGTTGTGCCATATGAGCAGTGGCGAAGATACATTTATGGAAGTCCAAAAGCATCGTTAACTTTTTCAAGTAAGACTACGCTTAAGTGTCTCCTTCCCAGTTGTGATTAGTATCCTCAATATATCAGAGAAATGTTTCTTGCAAATATCTATAGAGAAATCATTTTAAGTTCTTAAAGACGTTTACTTTTTTATACATTTTTCATCTAATACTCTTCATTACTTTCAGTGGGTGAATTATTCTCTTTATTCCTTTCAGTGGGTGAATTATTCTCTTTATTACTTTCAGTGAGTGAATTCGAGCAAGAGAAATATCCATAGGTAGAAAGTCAACAACTAGCGGATTTTTTTCCTTTTTATAAAGTGGAATGATACCATTGTGTCCTCTTTGTTTCTCAGGTTTGATCATTGGTCCCGGTTCGTCGGAAATTCCCCGCACCCTTCGATCAGTCTTAGAAAGAGAGGGTAAAGGGGCTGAGACAAGTTTGTTCGAACTATCTGTTAATGTTTGGACTTTGCATTACCTTCGTTTGACAAATCAATTGGAGCATGATGTCCTGAAAGAGACTTTAGCAAAATGCAGCACCTTGTTTGGGGAAGTCATGTATTTCTATCGCGATGACGGGAGCTTTTCAAACTGGAATACGTCCACTCCAAGTGTTTGGTGGGTGTGAAATTTTACATCATTGATAACTTTGCACTCCTCTCTCTTGTTACAGAGTTGATTTTACTTTTCTCTGACTGTTGATGTTAGACCGATTGGCTCGCTTCTAACTTAAGTTATTGTTTGTCATTTTCAGGTTAACATCGTGGGCACTTCGAACTTTCAAGCACAGCAGCTATGTTGACTGGGAATACCTGTTTTACATTGAACCAAGATTATTTAACAAAACCCTGAGCTGGTTATTAAAATTTCAGAGGAATGATGGAAGCTTCGCTGAATTTAGTGGGGGAGAGATCACAGTCAACCCGCATCTTGACATGTCCGTACGTAGTGCACCTTTGTTCAACTTGAATGACAAGGGGAATATTTCTCTTGTTCAGCAATGCAAAATTTATGTTTTTCTCTTTTATTACTGGAAGGTTTGGCTTCAGCAAAAAGAGAATAAAGTCAAGGAAAAATGACACATTTCTGTTCAAAGGTTGTTTTAAAATTGTTATTCAATGCAATAAAATATTCACTTGAAATAAGAAATCCAGGCGAATGTGAGGATAACATAAACTATTAAAAAACTATTTCTTGACGGTGATGATTAGTTTCATAATGCATATCCTACAATTGAAGGGTATCATAGATGAAATATTTCCAAGAATTTTTTGGAAAAAAATTGAAGTACCAGTTGTTGTCAGTTACACTGTCTTAAAAGTGCACTTACTGAGGGTACAAATTGGGCACCTTCAAAACCAAGTATTTTAATTTGCGTTTTGTGGCCGATTTTTGTTCTGAAGTTCTATTTTGTAAGGAAGTAACTATTGGTGTCTTCATTTTTATTATTGCAGATGAACGTGCAGAATGAATCCTCCATCGTTTTGACTGCTCATGTTTTAATCACCTTGATAGAAGTGATCAGCATGGTTGACAGTGATGTAAGATCATCGGCCTTCATTGCTCAATTACGTGCAAGGTCCTTCCTGGAAAAAACGTTGACATCCCTCAGCGATTCTTACGTTACAGCAATCACTAGTTATGCACTTTTTGTGGCGGAAAGCCCAGAAAGGGACTTAGCTTACCAAATTCTGTGTTCAAAAGAGTTTCGAAATAATGGTGAGGGCATGAATTCGATGAAATTCTTAAGTTTGCACTCCTAAAAACGGTCTCTTTTCTTGAAACTAAAAGCAGCTCCTAACTTCTACAAGACCGAACCTCCTACAATACAGTGTAAAATCTGCAGGAAAAGAGAGAAGAGAATAGGTCTTGATAGCAAATAATGAAAGACGAAGCAGGGAAAGAGGAGGAATAGGGATGCAAGAGGGATTAGATGAAGAGGGAGGTAACTGTGGTGAAGTGGAGATAGTAAAAATAAAAGACAGAGAATGGAATGTTGTGAAGCAAGAAGGAAGGCTTTAAGGGATATTATGAAGTAAAATCATGCATTTAGAATTAAGAAATATGATTTCACCAAGCTGACATATATGCAGTGTCCACTGATAGAACTAATACAAGTACATAGTCAACTTGTACTATTTGTGATTTTTCAGCATTTTTGAACATAGGAACTTGTCCAACCATTTTTGATTGAGGGGAGCCCCCCTTATCTGTAAGGTTTAAAATCTGTACTTTAATTCTCTATTACCTAATTTCATTTTTTGTGACCAATTTTGTAATGCTTTGCGTTTTCTGTTCAGATGGATTGGAATACTGGTCAAGGGATGAAATACCTGGCAACCCAATCAAACTAGAAAATCAAAGACCATTCATGGGGCCAAAAAGGTATCATGAGCACGATTCTCTGGCAGTTGAAGCTACATCTTGGGCTTTACTTGTGTTTCTGCTGCGAGATGGCATCACTGATAAAGTAGAGAGAATTGTTCAGTGGTTGAATTCTGTTCGAATGACATCCTCTGGTTTTGTTTCTACTTTTGTAAGTCCAATTTTAATTCGAATTTGGAGTTATTAAATTCAAAAGAGGAAGGAGGCAATGCTTTTATAAGTAAAAAAATAAGGACCTTGTACAAACACCGAAGAAATTCGGCGGTGGCTAAATTCTGGTAATATTTAACTTGATATTCTTTAAGGCCTTGTGAGGATGACAAGCTTTTATAATCTAATTTTTTAAGAGTCAAGGTGAAGAAAAGTAGAACTGAAAACTGAGTTTTTCAGCCTTGCTACACCCGTTTTCTGATTGAGATGTGGATCCATAGATTGATACTTATGTCCGTGTGAAAATTTTGCCGCACACGGTTATGTTTTGGAAGAATTAAATCCTTTCCATCTATCTTATCCTATCTTATCTTATCAGACCAGTGAGGGAATAAAAGCTCTTTTGGATGACCAATCACTAATCAGATAATGCAATATTTAAACTGGATTTTGCAAATAAAAATACGGAAAAATTTACTTTCTAGCACCACTTTTCTTAAAATGGTCACATATCAAGTTCGATTTTAAAAGCTCATTTTGCTGAGGAGGCCGTATAGATCATAATATCAAATAAAATATAAATTTTGCCATTGTTTTTTCTAAAATTATGTTCGTAGTCCTTTGTTAAAAATGACCAATAATTTTTAATTCTCTGTCTTATACCTCCTATAGAGTGGAGGATGGGTGAATCCATGTCATCTAATTCTGCCATGAAATAATGCTTTTCATTTTAACACCAACATATTTATTAAGTGGGAATAAAACTTTTGTTCTTCTGCAATGTAGAAATAAGTCTACAAATATTCAATTATGCATATTGTTTTTTAATTCTTTGCAGGACACAGTGATTGCACTCCAAGCATTAACTGAGTATGCTTTTCGTTCAAGAATACTGGAATTGACAAATGTGAATATTTTAGTAACAGTGCCGACATCAAATGAGAAGAAACACCGCTTTCACTTGGGAAATTCGTCTACGAACAAATACAATTCTATACCCGTGAGTAACATTTTTCTTCACATATTGATTACCAATGATAATTTTTCAAAGAGAAAAAAGTTATCTTATAAAGTAATCAGAAGTTATTTTTGTTCATAGCTCTAACACCTTGGCCAAAAAAAATTGACAGATGACTTCTGATTTTAAAAGGTTTTGCCGCTCTATTGGGATTGGAAATTAATTTAAAAAAATCAATAGCTTTGTTCATACAAGTGCTTAAATTCCCAACTGCCAATGAAAGTTACAGAATACAGATTCAGCTTGCATCGGAAAAAAAAAAAAAAACTATTGACATAATCTCTTGATTCTGTTCAATACCTCATCAATTTTGTTGGATTTGATTTTAAAGGTGCGCATTCCGTTCTAAAGAGCCGAATTCATTTCAATTTGCATTGAAATCAAGTTATAGCATTTATAGATCATTTTCGTTTCGAATCTTACAATGAAGTACGCCTCTTAATCCAGATGGTATTGAACCCATTTCCAGTTGAATATGCACGGTACAACTGCCCTCATGCAACAGTCTTCAATGTGGATCTCTCCATTCAGCTTGCAAAATATGCAATCAACCCGCACTGAAAGGGTCATATAAACATTGGCCATGATTATAGGAATCATCATACTAATATTAAACAAAGTTTTCTTTGAATGGTGGATTATACCAACCAATTATGAAATCAGGGGTTCAATCCACACAGATAAGTTTTTTTAACGGACGTAATGTTTTTAGATCAACAGCGTATGGGGTCATGTGAATATAGAAGCAAGAGGGTCAGGACTGGTGTTGGCTCAAATGGATGTATCATATAACGTAGATTATGACCCGCTAAAGGATACTCCCTCTCAAAAGATATTTCAGCTGAACGTTACTGAATACTACTCAAGTGAACGAAACAAAACACTCATCACCATTCAAAGTTGTTTTAGGTAAGCTATTCTAGATCACATTATCTTTATTTTACTTTTTTATTATCTTATTATTCTTACAGGCCGATATGGGACTCTAATGGGGATTTC
This sequence comes from Bemisia tabaci, assembly GCF_001854935.1. NCBI lineage: Eukaryota > Metazoa > Arthropoda > Insecta > Hemiptera > Aleyrodidae > Bemisia > Bemisia tabaci. Next base: position 104,669 of record NW_017547201.1, read on the forward strand.
GAGGAAAGATCACGGTCAAAACTAAAGAGAACATGAAATTATGAGTGTTGAAAGGAAATATAGTGCATGACATCTTCCTTAAATAGCTTGTCTGGGATAGTTCTGTATGATAATAGGATGAATAATAAGATAGTGAAATGCTGGATAATGAGTTACCTAGAAAGATCCTAGACTGACTTCCCTAGCCTGGCAGAAAATATATCCATGATGAAACTGCAGAAATGGGTATTTTGGTTAGAGCGAAGCAGACTTCCTTTCATACTTTATTTTCTACTCAAAAAACTTCTAGACGTAATTTCTGGGAACTAGAATGATTTTTTTTTTCTATTTGAAGAATATTCAGTGAAAATTTTAAGCCATGATGTTGGAGTGGTCTCTTTTTAAAAAATAGAGTAGGAGCAGAGATTTTGTAACACTGCAACCATTTTTGCAGTTTCACCGTCCATACATTGGATTGATGGTTCAATAGGAGAAAATGAACAGGTGTGATTTGCTTTAGACAATCCGGCCAGATCATTGACGGTCGAGTGTGGAAAAACATGCCGAAGCGCTATTCTATTGACAGATACATTTATCTTATTTTCCTTTATTGGTTTTGTTTTATTTCCTTCAAAGCACACATTTTAAAATCTTGTAATGTGTTAAAGATTATCTTTAGTTACTGTCACTTCTAATAAAATTCTGTTTTTTGTAGGTACACCAGAGATTTCCCAAAAGTCAGCGGGACTGCTGTTTTAGAGATAGAAATTCCAACAGGTTATTTTTTGGTGGAATCGGAGGCTGTGAAAATTGCTGAGTCTGGTATTCACCCCACTCTACGAAATGCTCTGTCAGTAGAAGGCAAAACCGTATGGTTTTTCGATCATGTAAGACCTCATTTTTTATTGTTTAAATTAAGAGTTTCTACCAGAATTAACTTAACAACATTATGTATACATTACTTCATCATTCTCTCATGTTTCATCACTTAAAACTCATTGTTAAAATCCCATTTATTTTTAAACGCATTCGCACAGTAATTTGGTCCAAAACTTATAAACACGTGATAAATAAATTTTTGCTGATAAATCACCGGACACAACCACTCATAGTATTCACTACGTAGACACTCAAGACAGCTAAATTAGCTCCTTTTGGTTCATCTCCTGATCCCTAATTTTGATTTAAAGTAACAAGATGGTAGAAGTGTGTTGGGTCCACACTATTCTTTAGGGAAATCAAAGTAAAAAACGCATTACAATCATAAAAATGAACTCTAATAAGTTAATTCAAGTACAGTATTCCAGCTACATTTTTAGTATATTAATTCCTGTTTGAGTTGAAGATAATGAACTTATTGTTAGTCAAAGACAAAAATCATTCAAAGTCAGTTGTCCTCTTTTACACAGGGGGTTTTTACTTTTGTTTTCAATTTCATACTTAATCTCTTGTTTTTTCATTTGGCTTTGCAGATAACAACTGAGTGGACTTGTTTCAACCACACTGTCTCTCGCTGGTTTCCAGTGGCAAACATTTCACTTTTTCGACAGGCAATCTTGTACGAATCATTAGCTAGAGGTACTAATTTTCCTTCCACACTTAGTTCATTTTTACAAAGATTCTGAGTAGAAATTTACAACCAAGTTTGTGAAAAGAGCATTTTTTGCTGGGATGATCTGGAGAGCATCAAATTCAATTCTAATTGATAGGCTTTCAAATGACATTAAAATTACACCTTGAAAGCTTTGAGTTTTAAATTTTTTTACCTTTCAATCCATTCAATTGAACATGCAAGCATAGTAATATTTTAACTGTTGCCGTCAACTGCCATGGAAACTGTGGCCTGACAAATACTTCAGAGATATTCTCAGTCTTCAGTTCTTCACCTTTGTTTTTATGCGCAAACAGCACAACACATGCCTATAGGACAATTTTTTTGCTGCTATAGCGTCACCATCTCCAAGAGATCATGTCACCGTTAGTGGAGGCTGCAAATATGCTACAAACTGTGACAAGAACTTAATAAATGTCGACTGTTGTATGCTTACTAAGACATTGAATCACTAAAAACAATTTGAAATCATGCATTGTTTTGTTGACTTTAATTTGTATTTCCTTTTGGCATTTTTTAGAGCATTGTTCTATAATCTCCCGCAACCAAACTTGATACCAATGTTTTGTTTTTCTGTTTCAGAGCATTTTGTGCATGCACTGTTTAATTCAACGCCTCTTTTCCTATTAAGTATCTGTGAAGTTTGTGGCTCCTATCAGTGCCCATACTGTCCATTTTATAACAATGCTGTCCAAATGCATATTAGCCATTTAATTTTGTTGGTAGTAATTTTTAATTTATTGAAACAAGTTTTGAAATAAAGCCTTTGTCAGAAAATGTTTTCTATTTGATGAAATAACCTGTAAATTTGAAGGCAGTTAAGCTTTTTCAGAGTCTCTTAACATGAGAGATACTGAATGAATGCAGTTGGTCATCTAGGACTTTCGGCAGAGGTGTATCCAGAGATATGGCAAAATTGTATGATTTCCATTCAAACCGATGGAAGTTACATACTAGATTTTTGGAAGGGCCATGTAGTTGTAGAGTTCTTCTTTGCCACTCCTAAAATGTCTCATTTTCGGAAAGAGACAGATCTGCGGGTTGATTGTTGAAACTTATGTCACCTTGATAAAACATCGAAAGTTAATCAACTCAACAGTTCAGATAAGGTTTTGTCTTGACACAGTTTTAGCAATCATCCCACTATTTTAAGCATTGGATATGCTTAGATTTCAGGTTACATTTCAGGTGTGCTTGCGGGAGAGTCCCACCAATTAGCAAGGCGGATAAAGAATGGTGGTCGCATTTCGATTTTGGCTGCCATCTTGAGGCGTTGTGACGTCAGGAGGGTACGGGTTTTGCCGTGCAATCCGAGGTTGAGCCGCCGCCGCCCCCCCTCCCCCCCGACCTAGGCCGACCCATCTGTACCCGATACCGTGTGACATCCAGAGGGTACAAAATATGACCACCATTCTTTATCCGCCTTGACCAATTAGGACCTTCATAAATGATTTTCCTGATATACCTTTTCTAGACAAGTTAAAGTATATGTACTTCAGCTCAACACTATTTCAATAATAATCAACTGATTAAGGCGATGTTTTCAAATTATTAAAGAGAAATATATCCTCAAGATGATATCTTCTAGATCCTTCATTTGTTTGGTTTTAGAGGAACAGAGTATGATACAATTCAATTATAAGACAATTTAATATACAAACTACTTATCTGATAATTATAAAAGTGAAAATTCAATGGTAAAAATTAACATTAACAGGTACTGTTTCCCTGGAGTTAAATATATACAAAATGATGCTCGTATTTCAACTTGACCTAATAATGGTGCATTTTAGTTCAAGTTTCATATCACTCAAAAGGCAACCACTCCTTTTACATTGAGCAAACATTCTGTTGCGATGACGAGCTTTTACACAACATACAACAGAAATAAAACAATTAAACCAAACATGAGATCACAGATCCTTGATAGGCAAACTCATGCCTAATGTTAAAGCTTGAGGACTTCATTTCAGGGAACGTCCAAAAAATTAAAAGCAATCAGGACTAACCTCTGAACTCACAGCTTGATAGTTATTTTGCCAGATTGGGCTTTTCACCGAAAGATGCATCCGCAAATTCATCTTCAGCGTTTTGCAAAATTCTTGTCCATGTCAAATTTTGACCGTTGAATATTGTTGACATTTGATTTGATTCTACTAGCAACAGACTGCTGAGAGGAGGCATGTAACAGTTGATTCCTGAAAAAGAAGAAAATATACTTGGTATATTATATACCATTTGAAATGGAAAATATTCTATATATTTTTTATAAATTCATGCAACAAAATTTGGCCCAGGCTCCTAATAAAAAGAAACATAACATTCAGCAGTAATGAGTGACTATTTCGGCACTTTAGCTGAACAAATTCATCTAATGAGTGAGAAAACTGAGTTTATAATTTTACTAAACCTGGTTGCTCATTTCATAAACAAATATTATTTTCATTTCTAGCGACATTATATTGCTGTTCAGATGTAATATGCATCGTACGGCCGAAAAATCTAAATTTTTTTAGGAAGGTTGGGGGTCGATTGGTAATGCGTCAAAATAGATCAAATTTTTTGAAATAATAAGGTGAAGGAGTATCTGAAAAAGCAATGACCAAAAGTATCCTTGAATTGCCTAATTTTAAGGGCAACATACTTCCCCCTAGTTTACTTATGCATTACAAATAATAGGATTACCTCATGAAAGATTCATCATATTTCTTTTTTGACTCCTTTTCCTTTTTTTCTTCTTGCTTGAACCTCTCAATGTTAGTTTTTCTTTCATTGTCACGCCATTCAGCATTTTCAACCATCTCCTTCAGTCTCTTTTCCTTCTCTGCCTCAGACAAAACCGATTTGGTGGGACGTTTCGGCTTCTCTTTCTCGACAGGTTTTGCTTTTTTCTTGTCCACTTGAATGGACGATTTGTGGGATGAAGACTTACGTTCGGTGGAAGCTCCGGCTGGTAACTGAAAACGAAAAGAATAGGATCTTAAAAAGAGGTAATTTTCGATGGATTTTGATAACCTCTTTTGATCACTTTACTTGGACTTAGAATTCACCAAGTCTGACAATATGTTAGATTGGCCATGAAAAAGTTGAGAACTTTCAACAAATATGTTTCTTTTGATAAGAGAGAATAATGATTCAATGATCTCAGTTCTACAATGCCACAGAACAGATCAGAGGAAAGATTAAAGAACATGTCATTTTAGAGAATTTAAGTTTTGATAAGTGATTTGGAAATTGAATAATTTTTGCTGAGCCAATCTCCTGGCTCTATCCTACTCAGCCTCGCTTAAGGAGAATAAGAAATAAGAATTACAATGCTGCCTCCAATGATTTAGTTTGAAGAAATTTACAGATAACCTTAAAATTTTCAAACTGAATCTTTGTGAAAGAAAAGAAGTCTCGAGGTTCAACTGCCATTTTTCCTCTGTACAGCAGTATTGATTTATAAAAGTATGGAAATTAGAGCTCATTATTGAGATTCTTTGAATGATGAATAAAAGAAAGCTAAACAGATTGTACCTATCATGTGAAATACACTATGAAAGGTACTGTTGCTTTATCTTTCCATTTAAACTTTCTTAGGTAAATCATTCAGTTTTTTACAAGAACTTTCAATCATAGTTTATGAGTCACTGGCACCTTAAGGGTCGATAGAGAACCATTACAACTGTAAAACGCTGATGAGAATTAAATAAGTAGCCAATAATTTAGAAGTCTAATAACTGTTTAGCAGAGGTAGCACCATATTTACCTGTAAACCGTATTTTTTCAGTTTCTCATTTAATTTCAATACATCTTCAAGAATAGTTGCAGAGTTTGTGTTTTCTGCCGATCCTTCTGAATCTGAGCTGGAATCTGTTGACGAATCAGAATCTAATTCGGACGTGCTTTCAGAATTACTGCTGGAGCTGGTTTCTGAGCCAGACTCGGAGCTAGAATCATGAGCACTCCTTTTTTTCTGACGCTTTGACCTTTTTTTCTTTGATGAGGAATCATCAGAGGTTTCGTCACTGTCATCTTTACGTTTCAGTTTTTTTTTACTAGAATTTGATTCCTTGGTGGAGTGTTTATTTTTACCTTCTTCTTTCTTTCCTTTCTTCAACCTGGGGCTAGATTCATCCGAGGAACTGTCTGCCTTACTTTTCTTCTTGGAGCCAGTGCCTTTCCTGTCTGGTCTTGCGTCATGGTATGAATCATCGCTATTACTCATTGATCTCTGCCTTGATCTATTTGCTTTAGATGAAAGATGACTATTATCACTATGCCTCTTTGACTCTTTCATCTCTTCTTTTTCACGCTTTTTATCTTTCTTTTTAGGGTCCACGTTTTTAACTTCATATTCTGGGGTCTCCCTAGAGCGTTTTTCTTTCTCCTTGTGGTAGTCTTTTTTCCTATCATTTTCATACTTTCTCCTGGAATGATATGTGTCAGCATCTTGATATTTACTAGATTCTTTGTGAGAGGAATGATAGTTTCTAGGCGAAATCCTGCGGTCATCATCAGGTGATCGTTTTCTGTGCGAGTCTCCTTTCCTTTTCTTGTTCTTTTTCGTTTCTTCCTCAGAGTCATGACTCCTTTGACGTTTTGACTCATAATACTCACTTCCTGTTTTGTAGTCAGACCTTTTACTTTTTTTGTCACTTTCCCTGACTTTTTCGTAATTACTTTTAGAGGAATTAGTCTTTCTGTCATAAGAGCCGTCTCTCTGATCATGATGAGATTTTTTGCCTGAATGCTTTCTTTCAACTTCATAATTTCTCCTATCACGATTTGTGTCCTTATTATATTTAGAATGAGAATCAGTGCTGTCCTTTGCGTGAGCTTTCTCAGTTTTACTATCAATTTTTTTGCGGTCCTGAGTACTCATCCGATCTTTCTTGGAAGACTTGTCTTTTTTCTTTGATTTTTTTTTACTCGATTTTCCTTCCGATTCACTTTCTGAAGAACTCATATTTTTGATTAGATCAAATAAGCTTAAATTACACTCTTTCTTTAACTTGGCATACTTAGAAATTAATAACTTATCCAAAAATTCTCCATCCATTGCTTCGTAGTCACTTTCTTTCAGCTTTTTCTTTTCTTTCTTTCTTTCTGGGCTTGAAGTTCCTTTCATTTTAATCTGTAAAAAAAGCAAAGAAACTACTGCTTTATTGGAAAAAGAAACAATTTTTATCAAAGATACGAGTCAGTATATAGAAACAATCTACATGACGGTTTCTACAGTGAGATATTTAAGAAAAAATGGGGGGAAAAAAACAAAGGGAACGAAAAAGTATCCTCCTTTTGGGAGGGAAAACCATATTTTCCAGGAGGAGATTTTTTATGAGGGGGCATTGGGGCAAGGGGTCCAACATTATTTACTACCAATCAAGGAAATGACTAAGTAACAATGGATTTTGGTCTGAATTGACTATAATTAATCTGGCTTGGCTCCTGAAGTCTTATGCTTTTACTCTCAGAGACGTAGTAACAGTTTTACAAAAATTGAGCAAGCTGTTCACACAACAGGTTTTTTTATTAAACTTGCAGATTGAATTCATTTTAGAAGTTGTGCTTGTTCTCCTTAATATTTCTTATTTTTGGTTTTTCACTGGATGCATTAGGTTCAAGTTGATTCTTTCAACACATAATTTTCAAAACGTTTGAGGAAAAAACTAGCGACAATTTTAGCAAAAGATCTTTTCCTCCTTTGATACTTACCTGAAATAAGGAGTTAAACAGAATCGACTCAGCTGATAATAAAATGAAAGAAAAAAAAAAAAAAACTCAGCAATACCTTTTCTTGCAATCTCTTCAATTTTACAGGGTTCTTCAGCAACTGTTCTCTCATGTCCATTTCTTTTTTCTTGATTGCAAATAGAGGATCCTCGTGTACTTTTCTGGCAAGATCAATTTGTGCATTACCTGGTTCAGACTCTGAAATAAACCATGATGCTGATTATGAAGTGACTTAAAGTAATATTCTTTCAACTTCCAACCACATAAAATTCTATTCTTAAATCGGTGTAAAAAAGATAATAGTAGCTAAGATAGTTTGTTGGGAGTTGTGAGGTTTTTAAGTAATCAGAATAGCTCCTTTACTAGGTGGAATGAGTTTCCTGATACCTGTACAAATCCATATTAAACTTGTTATATTTCAATTTGAATGATAATCTGACACTTCTATTGCAAGAAATGACAGAATTTTTCACAAAAAAGGTGCACGACACTTTTAGATCATATGAGAGTTACGAACTCTTTGATTCGTTCTGAATCAGCAGCATATAACAGGTTCATGACACACATAGCAGCTTAGATAGGAATTGTTCCAAGCAAGATTTAACTCTAGCCACAATATATAAGTCTGGCCTACCTAATTGACAAAATATTTCTACTCTATAGTTATCGCTCTAGTAATTCTATTATTTTGTATCAATTTTCCCAAATCCTCAGATGCAAATCAAATTAATATGACAAAAAAATTAGCTTACGCAACCATCCCACCATTTTTATTTCAAGAGATTGAATTTGACACTTGAAGTATCAGGAAACTTTGTTAACTTGATAAGCAGAGCGATCAACACATATGAAAATCATTTTATAATTAATTATTGGCGCCTTTCTCTCCCTGTTATGATTATCTTGAGGTGATTTGTCAAGCTTTCTGACATGATAGAACTGGCATGTGATATATTGCATTGATTAGGTCAAAAATCTTGGAAGATTTTGCATATTTAACCAAAGAAAGGAAATTAGCCGCTGCGCATGAGCCCATAGAATATCTCTGAACCAACAAACTGGAAAATGTAAGGAAATGAAAGCAGAATTCTGTTTGGAAAAAAACCTTGCATTCAATACAGAGATTGATTTCTGTTTTGAATGCGAGGTTTTTTCCCAAACAGGAGTCTGCTTCTATTTCCCTACATTTTTCTAATTTTATGGTTTAGAAAGATACTTAAGGCTCATGAGTAGAGGCTATCGTCCTCTTTCAGGCTAAAAATTCGAAATATGTTGAGATTTTCGACCTAATCGATGCGATATATCGCATGTCAGTTCGACCGCGTCAAAGAGCTTGACGAATCACCTTAACTGCAAATTGCAACTAAGGTTGGATTTTCATCAATAAAAGATAGCAAATCATGTATGTTCTTCGGGATTTTATCTCTGTAATTTATGCCTACCAATAGGACCCTTCAATTGTAGTCTAATCTTGAGTTAAGATGGACAGTTGCATCTCATAATTCGATATGAAACTAGTTCCTGGGCAATTCTTTGGCAAGTGTTTGACACAGCAGTGTTACTGTTTTATGTACGCAGCCTGATGGAAAGTTACGCAACATTACGCAGTGAAATTACTCAGTTATGCACACTATTACGCAGGAAAAACTGTTGAAATACACAGCAATTATGCAGAAAACTTTCAAATTACACAGCTATACCACAGTTAAAGTCAAATTGTGCCCAATTCTTTGCTTATTTTAGAATTCTGAAATATTTTTGTCTCCTATGTAAGGTAGGGATCTACAAGCAAAGTTTGCAACATTGCTTTTGGGTAAAAAACTATCTTCTTTACAACCACTTATCAAGATCGGCAAGATGTATCTAACCTTGAAAACGTGGCTAAACATAGAAATGTTCAAAAAAATTCAATTACACACAAATTACGCAGCATTGCGCATGACGCAGCCACTACACCGTGACCCTCCAATTACGCAAAACGGTAACACAGACGCAGATTACAACTTACTAACTTAAGATTAGATTCAATATATTTGCAACAGCAATCCTAGTGGCTAGTTACCTCTTCTCTTAGATGAATCCCGTTGTGTTAGTTCAAAATTTTTATCAACAGCTTTTCCTAGCAGATATTCTTCATGATTCACCCCTTTGGTGGAATCTTTGTACATCCAATCCATAGTGGCGGGGTCGATTGACTAGTAGTAAAATTTCAGGTAGTTATTTCTTGTGAATTATTTGTTTTAGATGATGGGCAAAGCGAAAATGACTAAACCAAGACCATGCATGAAGCCGGCTCCAATGTTTATATTTTATGAATTATTGCACGGCCGTGATTATTGGCAATTACTGCAAATGAAATAATAGAAGATAAATTTTTCCGTTCATTTTTCAAAGCACATAACAAATTCACAGCACACTAAGTTATACTATAATCAGAGAAAACATCGGAAATCTGTATTCGCGTTTCAGGCAGAGACAAGTTTCAGGAGTTTCAGGAATGGAAATTTTGAGGTTATCTGTATTGTTTATAAAAAGATTCGATACATCGATTTTGTATCGGTTTGTGACGTCATATTCCTCATCAGTAAACAAGCACAAGCAACAACTGAATCAACTGATTGCAAATCATAGAATAATAAAGCTA